>WSYH01005161.1:8690-46759 GCA_036426205.1 Ascaphus truei | reverse complement strand
CCTATTACGCATTTACATCCCGGGCAACGCCGGGTCTCTCAGCTAGTACTATCTATTTTCTAAAAACTCCATATTTATATAATGTGGAGCTGTTATGTCTATAGAGCAACCACTAGGGAAAAAGGAACATTTAACATCAATGATTCCTTATGTGAAACTAATCCATTCTAGTTACTACCATATTGATATCTCTTTAAGACACTAATTAGTATCCTAACCTATCATTAGAAGGCTTAGGGTATATAACTAGTTAGAACAATGTCACCAGCACTCCTGAAGAAACCAAGAAGGGTGAAACGCGTAGAGTGAAGGTGATTTACAGCCAGTTCGCCAACCGGAACTCTCCAACCTAGCTGACGTCACATCCGCACCTGCTGGAACGCAGTCGTGAGACGCACGCTGAGGAGAAGGGAGGCAAGAAACCCCAAAGACACCGGAGGCGAGATCGATTGTGTATCTAAATGCTTGTTTATAGCATACATCATGTGAGTGTATCGTAACACTTTTACCATTTTAATACAGTTTTTATTCAGATCGCACTATGTTTGGTCTTCTGTGTTTAACCATTTAAGGAACTTACCTTTACATCACGGTTGAAGTTAACCATTCCCCACCGAAGAGAACCATTTAAAAATATGTACATCGATTCATTCTCACATTTGTGAGTATAATATTCCTAGACCTAAAGAAGACTGCTTACCTGTTATATGACAATATTGCACCATCAGTTATATTTTTTATTTCCACATGTTTGCGCTTCCCTTTGATCGTCACGTCGCCATACTCACCTGGGATTGAGAGAGCAATCCTGCACTGGGTCACAGCAGCATTCAAAGGATTTGTTTGTATCACCTTATTTATTTAATTTCTGGTGTTATATGTTAATACTGAATTAACACCTGTTTGAAATTAGAATTAGAGCGCCACCATTGGTATAATATCTTTGCACTTATTCACAGAGACGGTCTGATCTTACACCCTCCTCCTGACCCCAACATCCAGATAAAAATAAATAACACATAGGGAATATATCTGCCCAGTGTACGAGCTGCCCACACACAACAAGAGACATACACACTTACACACAGTATCTAAAAAGGTACCTTATAAAATACACACTTACACACATACCATTCACATGACTTCTTTCAACTAATTGTGTGTGCGCTGAAGAAGCCTGCGTAGCATTGCTCTGGGTTCCAAATAGATTCATATGCTAGCACTGATTATATTTATATATATATATATATATATATATATATATATATATATATATATACGATATTAAGGTTATGGTGGGTAAAAAAAAGTGACTAAAACCCTACACAGTAAAGCATAAAGCAACTGTAAATATTCCTGTATATTCATTTGCATGTCTTAGACAGTCTGAACACGTCTTTCACCATTATCGCCCAGCACACAGCACTTCCACTGCGGCAAGGGATTCTGGGGAAATGAATGCAAATGAGCACACAGTGCCACTTTTTATCTATGCTCACATAATGAGAAACCCTTAGCCCAAGCGGGGCCGCAAAACTGTGGGGCGCGACCCCCAGGGGGGGCGCGAGACTGCCGGTGGGGGGGCGCGGGGTTTAAAGAGGCCCCGCGCGCTTCCCGAAGGCACTTAAATTAAGTGCCGGGGGAGCTGCAGGGCCTCTGTAAACCATACTTACCCGTGACTCCGGCGGCTTCCTTCTTGCGTCGCCATGGCAACGCGGCGTCAAAATGACGCCGCGAGGTCATGTGACGTCACGTTGCTATGGCAACGTGACGTCATGACGCCGGAGGGCGGGTAATTGGTGGTTAGGGGGGGCGCGGAAGAGAGGGGACCGCCGGCAGGGGGGCGCAGGGAAAAAAGTTTGCGCCCCCCTGCCTTAGCCAATGCGTGCTGCTTTAAACACAGCTTTTAAGCAAGGACTTGGGAGATGCAAAGTCAGTTAACCCACTCACAGACATGTTTCAACCTTGATGGGTATCATCAGTGTGAGGTTGGCTTGCTGACATTTGCTCAAATGAGATAAGAGTACTGTAGGTAATCACCACGACTATTAAGGTTATGGTGGGTAAAAAAAGTGACTTGTGTGTCTGTTAAATATGTTCATTGTCTGTTATTGATATACATTGCTCTGTGTTATGAATATATCACTGTGCTTTCCAAGCCCCAGCACTGAAAGGGTTACAGGCGCCTGCCAACGTACGCAAGACCCATCACTTTCTCCGTGACCGTCCCTGTGATGGACATTGCTGAAGCAGGACAGGAGATGTCACCGCTGGTTGCTATGGAGCAGATCCAGAATATCAGAGACTTGCAGCCGCTGAGCACCGGGAGATTTCCCCACACCAGGGACCCAGTGATAGGAACGGGATTTCAATTCCGAGCTCACACCTTCCAGCACTCGAGGGGTTAACTCTCTATTTGTACACACCAGCCGGTGTGGAATATCGGCGAGTGCACACAGGGCTGCACTTCGAGTGCCACTCCAATGTCCCCCCGCATTGTTACAAAGTGACGGGAACACTGAAAACTTATACCACAGACCCTTCAATTAGCAGCAACGCCCACGTCATATTGGGAAGCAGCCACGTCCCTTGTTCCCCAAACACAATTATTATCAAGAGCTAAAGATAGCTGTATGCATGTCTTTATTTCTATAGCGCTCTGCGGCTGTAACACACGTGAGAGACTGGGGAGAAGCACGTAAGACATAAAAGTAACATATTAGGAAAAGGAGTCCCTGCCCCGAAGAGCTTACAATCTAAGGCTGCGGCCACGCTAGCAGTGAGCACGTGGCGCTTGCCGAGTTTAGTTTCGGCAATTCAAATCGTCCTGTCCCCGCTCGTGCGTAGGCACACACGCACGCTCACCCAAGCTTGGCGCTTGAGTAAAAAAAAATTGACTTTCAAGCGCGGCCCCCCCTCCCGGCAAAATAGCCAGGACACCCGGCGCTCATGCTTGGTAAGCTGGTGACGTCACCGCTCTCAAGCATGAGCGCGGTCAGCGGCAGCGGGGATGCAGCCTAAGTGGTAAGGGGGGAGAACTTAGAGATAGTTGGAGGGTGGGTAAGGAAGTCTGCAAGGGGCCAAGATTAGGGCATCTGAGATGTATAGTAACAGCCACTGAGCTACCCACGTGCTTCGTTACAGAGGTGCGTTCTAAGGAAGGTCCTGAAGGTGGGGAGAGAGGGTGCCAGTCGGATATTGAGGGGGAAGGGCATCCCAGTAGAGCTTTCACGGGGCAGGAGTGAGAAGGTTTAGGGGCGTTCACTCGCTTTGCACGTATAACTTGCGCTGTTGCACATGCTTTCCTGGCACTCAGGAGGTTAAACATGCTCCACTTCCCCCGTTTCCCCCGTCCTCCCCCCCCCCCCCCCCTCTCCAATAACTTCCCCAAAGAGAATTTGCCTGGACGTGGACGCCTGGCTCGGGGCACTGCAGGGGTTAAGGTGATGCACTAGTCTGGCGCGTGAGTCAGATCCGTCGCTCACTTTTACGGGAAAAACACCCTTTGCACCGACTCATCACATTCTGGGATTTTGCCACAGCCACACAGTGCACTGATCCCGCAGGACACTGGAGGAAAGACAGATTGGATCAGACTGCATTACAGTAGCTACAAGAGTCATGCTCCTACGTCCCTGCCATAGCTTTTAGATTGTAAGCTCTTTGGGGCAGGAGTAACCTCCTAAAAGTAATACTCAGAGTGTGTATTTCCTTGGATGTTATATTGTCGGTATGCTTAGAATAGAGCATGCAGTGTGCGTGCAAAGGCAAGCACCGTATACAGCTAGATTCATTAGAGGAACCACATCAAAGGCTAAGGGGCTGACTACCAAAGTCTCTTGAGTGCAGAGGCGATACCTTTTTTATTTGGACTAACCATTTATGGCATAGGACAAGCGTCCGAGAGTTTTCCTCTCTTCCTCAGGTCGGCAATACTGATTTACACAGGAATCTATGGCTAAAACTGAGGTTTAGAAGGCAGAAAAAAAACAGATTTAGATAAGGGTGAGTGAGAAAGGGATATCTATCTATCTATCTATCTATCTATCTATCTATCTATCTATCTATCTATCTATCTATCTATCTATAGCTGTGTTAACAGCGAGCATTAGTTTATAAGGGCTCCATGTAAAAATGGATTTCAGGCAAACGGTGACACGGTGTGCTCATTTGCATGTCATTTCCCAGAATCCCTTGCTGCAGTGGGAGCACTGTATGCTAGGTGATAATGGTGAATGGCAGAACTGTCTAAGGCTGCGTCCATAGACACAGCAGGAGTGCGGAGGCGCGCGGAGGCTGAGGGAAAGCGGGTGCTTTCCCTGACCTTTGTCCGCATGCCGTCCGGGGGCGTGTCTATAGGCGAGCCAGTGATGTCACGGAGCTGATTCGCCCTCATGGGGCGAACCGCTCACGTGACCGCGCATCGTGCGCCCCCTCCCACCTCCGCGCGCACGCTGTATAGACGCGATCACTGCCTTTAGGCAGTCTGATCGCGCAGTGTGCGGACGCGTCAGCGCGGTCTGCCCTTCTATGGACGCAGCCTTAGACATGTGAATGTGCTCACAAGTGATCTTTTTATTGGCTATATGCTAACGAGAGGAGGGGCTTCTTGTACGCCTTTGCACCCACCTAATTTGTATTCTCCTCTGGTATAACACATCTGTCTTTAGAAAGTGTCATGCGTCAAGTTGAAGATGTTGGAAATACTTTGAAGTGTGTGGATGCATGGAACATTCTTCAGAGAGGGCAGGAAGAGGCATGGTTGTGATGACTGAAGTGGTTTAGCACGGATCTGAAAAACAATGTCAGAATGAAGCTGGGGATAAGGTTCAAATCCCGGCGCATCTCCTCGCTATATCCCCACTCTCTGCTCCTCCTCACAATTCCCGCGCTGTCGTCCTCCGCTTAATCCCCTCCTGCTCCTCCAGCCCGATGACTCCCATTCCCACCTCGCCTAGCTCCTCACGATATCCCACTCTCTGCTCTCAATATAATCACTCTCGTGCTCATACGATTCCGCCCTTCCTCATCTATATCCCGCGACGTCTGCTCCTCACCTATAATCCCTCCTGCTCCTCACTATATACCACGCGGCCTGTTCTCCCGGTATATCCACTCTCTGCTCCTCACTGTATATCCGGCGCCTGCTCCTCCATACCCTCCCCAATATATTCCACTCTCTGCTCCTCCATATATCCAGTTCTGCCTCCCTATACCGCGCCTGCCCCTCCTCCCTATAGTCCCACTTTCTTGCTCCTCACTATAATCCCGGCGCCTGCTACTCCACTAATCATCCCGGCGCGCTCCTGCCGCCTATATCCCACTCTCTGGCTCCATCACTATATCCCACTCTCTGCTCCTCCCCTATGTATTCCCGGCGCTTCGCTATCTCCTCTATGAGATACCACTTATGCTCTCAATGATCGAGGCACGTCCTAACATAATACCCGGAGTCGCCGGGCGCACGGCCTCCCTCCTACCTACTTCTCCTCAATCCCGCGGCTGCTTTCCATATATCCTGTCCGGCCCTGCTCCTCCCTATATCCCACTTTTCTGCTCCTCGACTATATCCCGGCAGCCACTGCCTCCTCACTATCCGTCCGTCTCCCCCTATTCCCGGCGCTTCCTCACTATCCCGCCTGTACTCCCTATATCACTTTCTGCTCTCACATATATCCCGGACGCCCCAGGCCCTCTCCTCACTATATCTCCGGCTTGTCCAGATCGCTGCTCCTCCGATATCCGCAGCGTCATCTGCTCTCAACTACTATCCCCGCCTCATTCATCCCACTTCTGCTCCCTGATCCGCGCCTGCTCCTCCATCTATATCCCGGCGGTCCTTCTCCTCACTATATCCGCGTCTGCTCAATTATGCTCTGTCCTCACTATATCCCGGCGCCTGCTACTCCCTATTATCCCGCGCTCTCTGCTCCTCACTATCCCGGCGTCGGATGCCTCAATCCTATCCCACCTCTGCTCCCTCACATTATCCCTGGGCGCCTGTCTCCCTAATATCCCACTTAGCCTCATTCCTATATCCCACTCTGCTCCTCAACATTCCAAGCGCAAGCTGGAGTCCTCCCTATATACCAAGCTCTTCTGCTCCTCACTACTAGCTCCGGGCACTGCCTCCCCTATCACCCATTACTTCTGCTCATCAATATATATCCCGGACAGCTGATCATCATATATCCCGCGACGCCTGCTACCCCTATATTCCCGGCGAATGATCCTCACTATATCCAACTTGCTCCTCTATACCTATATCACGAGCGGGAATATCCTCCCTAGACTCACGGAGAAAGGCTCCGCACCGCGCTATCACAACGAGCAGGAAACATATATAAAGGCGACTGCTCCTCCAAACATAACGGCACCTGGGCTACCTCCATATTCCCGGCGATGTCTGCTCCTCACTAATCCGGCGCCTGCATCCCTCAATATATAGTGACGCTGCATACCTCAATATTATCCCGGCGCCTGCTCCTCCTGTTATCCGGCGCCTGACTCCTCACTATATCCCGGCGCCTGGCTGTCCTCCATATATCCGGCACATGATCCTCAACTATATCCCGGCGGCGCATGATCATCACCTATATCACTGCGCCTGCCTACTAACTATTATCCGGCGCCCTGCTCACTCACTAGATCCGGCAGGCGCATGCTCCTCCCTATATCACGGCGCACTGCTCCCTCACTATATTCCCGGCGCCGCTCTCCCTAATAACGGCGCCTGCTCCTCACTCTATCCGGCGCCTGCTCCAACTGATTCCGCGCGCGATGCCTCTCAACTACTTCATCCCGGCGCAGCCTCGTATCCGAGCGTCCTCGCTATATCCCGGGATGCTCCTCGCTATATCCCGGGCGCTGCTCCTCGCTATATCCCCGGGTCGCTGCTCTCACTATCCACTCTCGCGCCACTGCTCTCACGCTACTCACACCACTTCTGGCTCCTCACTTATATCCCGCGCTCTGCTACTCCCCATAGACCCGGCGCTGCTCCTCCCTATATCCCAGCGCCTGCCTCTCCCTATATCCCGGCGCCTGCTCCTCCCTATATCCCGGCGCCTGCTCCTCAATATATCCCAATCTTGCCTCCTCACTATATCCCGGCGCCTGCTCCTCCCTATATCCCGGCGCCTGCTCCTCCACTATATCCCGAGCGCCTCGGCTCCTCCCTATATCCCGGCGCCTGCTCCTCACTATATCCCACTCTCTGCTCCTCACTATATCCCGGCGTCTCAGGCACCAAAAACATAGATTGTTATCTCTACGAGCCGGGGATTCTGTGTACTGTGCTGTGTACACTGGGAGCATATTTTGGAGCTTTTCCCATTGCAGAGAAGATTGAATGAGAACTCCGGTCTGTCAGACATCCGGTTACGCGAGTCACGGCTGCGGCAGGGCTGTAACTCAGCGCCAGAAACACGTTTACGGGAACTAGAAACACACCGCACTGCTCAGTGGGAAAAAGGACGAAGTGCTGAGAAATGAATGTAACCGACGCGCAGTTATCATTCTCTGCACAGGCCGATTCTCAGGTACGAGATAGAAGCGTCGACAATGAAATTCCCACGTTAAGGATCCCTGCAAGTTCAGCCAAATCACCGGGGCTGGGACATGGAACCCACCTTCTCTGCGAGGGTCTCTCGGCTCTGTCCTTTCACCTCCTCCCACTCCCAATGAAAAATGGGTCCGGTCGTCTCCTAGACATGAAATCTCACCAGCAAGTGAGTGTTTAACACAGAGCAATGTATAGAATAAGTATATTTATTTATTGAACAATACTTGTAGTTGAATACAGAATATAACAGTCGGTTGCACTTTGGGTTATATACCAGAAGGGGGCAGTCAACTCCAGTCCTCAAGCCCCCCCCCCCCCTCCCACCAACAGGTCAGGTTTTCAAGATATCCCAGCTGAGCCTCTGATGGAGCCACCTGTGCTGAAGCAGGGATATCCTGAAAACCTGACCCGTTGGGGGAAGGGCTTGAGGACTGGATTTGAGCACCCATGATATACCACAATACTGAACAGAATATATAGCTTTATCACACATTGTAAATACGATGGGTTTGGGCGGGTATGTCTCCCTCCCCCCTCCGGCTCACACGCCAGCTGAGAATACCCCCCCCCCCCAAAAAAAAAGAGCAGTCAGAAGAAATGCCGCAGAACGCGTCTGCGGAGCCGTGTGTGAGGTTAGCGTAATTAGAGGTCACCTTGAAAAAAAGATGAATCACAAATAAAAATAAAATATATATATATATATATTTAGCTGTATATAAAACATTAACACTGCACGGTTACATGTAAAAACGAGAACATATTTAAATAGAATTACACAGGTCTCCAGCGCGTTTGCTGCCCGCGCTGCCAGGACAGGGTTAAAAAGTGGGCACACCGCTCTGTGAGACGAGGGGTTAACCCGGGATGCATTTGGAGGCCGTTTTAAAAACACTTGACCACTGAATAATACTCTTAACCCCTTCCTTGCCAGTGGGCCCAGTGACCAATTGCTCTAAATGTTGTTATACTGCTCTGCAGGCCCCCGCTGGCGGGGAAGGGGTTAAACAACTGGCCCGGGAGTAGCCGATAAGCACAGAATTTAGACTGTCCACCCGCGAGCGGCGATATCCTTGTGGGACAGTCCTGTGACCTGTCCTGCTAAGCGGCCTGTCCCCCCTCCCCCCCCCCCGGGGTGCTGGCGGGTCTGCGCTGTCACGCCGCGTGGCCTGACGCCGCCTCCCTGCCTCCAAAATCAAAGAGAGGCTCCTCCTTGCCGCTGCCCTGCGCCAGGCAATCCTCCAGCACGCTGACCGGGTCGCGCAGGAAGACCACCAGCACCGTGATGTTGTCCGCGGAGCCGCTCTTCTTGGCGGCGGTCACCAGCGCCTCGGCCGCGCCCTGCCATTCCCCCCCGTTCTCCCGCAGGTGGCCCAGGACCAGGCCGGGGACCTCCGGCAGCGACACCGTGTCGTAGAGCCCGTCGCACGCCAGCACCAGGAAATCCTCCGTGCCGCCGAGGGGGCGGGACGTCACGTCTCCCTCGCCGGACACGTACGGCTTCTGGTCGATGTCACCTGGCGAGGGGACAAATGTCAAGGCGGAGTTACCGTGACGAGTCTCAAAGGGCAGCGGGAGGCCACCATAACCCGGGACAGCACCGCACTACGGGCTGGACCTAGATGGCATCATGGTGACAAGGTGTGATGACATCACAATGATAGCGGGACACGGAGCTGACCTCATCACTGCACAATAAGGAAATCCCCAGGCTGCTGCAACACCCAATCCATGGACCGCCCAACCTGGGCTTCCAGACATACAATGCAGCCCGTGTGTTACTGGTGATGAAGAGGTTAAAGCTGCAGTTCAAGCTCCCGTTATTTTTTTTACTTCAATAGTTTCATGTGGGCAATCTCTACTTACCTAAAGAGCTGCATAGCTGCCGGTCAATTCGTTCTCCGTCTATTGATCGGCAAAGTTTGGCGACAGCTTTAAATATGGGGAATGTAAATGGTTGCTATAGCAACAAGCATGCTTTTAAAAATAGAATACAAGAAAATTGGCCTTTCAAAGTTGTTTTTTTTTTAAAACAAAAAATGCTAAAAGTATTTTTTCTTAATACAGAACTGATTTATTAAAAAAAAAAACCCCACACATGCAGGATATTGGCTGAACTGCAGCTTTAATATCCTGAGAAAGCCCTGATGACCAGCTCTGCCCGAGCGAGCGTCCAACATCCAGAGTCTGGGGCAACAGCCGAGATGCACGAATAACCCTTCCCCTACAGTATATGGACAACGACACTGACCAGCGACCCGTCCAGGGACGGAGATTGGGGACGTGCGTGGGGAGATGTGTGTTTACTTGCGGCTCATTCCTGTAACAAAGGAACTGCGGCCGTTCTTTCAGGGTCAAACGTCAACTTTAAGGGGTTTCAAGGACCACCCCCAACGTTATTAACCCTTTTGCTCCAGCAGGGGGCAGCGTATTGCACTGGCAGCCGGTCACCAACTCACCGATGGCTCTGGACACGGCGAGGGTGCCGTTGACCCTCCAGCATCCCATGTACGTCACGCAGCCCCCCAGGGACTCGATTCGATGGCGCTCGTCCTGGGGAGGAACAGAGTCAGATCCCCTCCATGGGAGCGTGCGAGTAACACGGAGGGAGAGAGGGAGCCGGACAGGGGGGGGGGGGGCAGGCAGACAGGGCCTCGGAAAGGAGAGAGGTGCAAGAGAGGGCAAGGGGCGGAAGGATGAGAGAGAGGAGGAGAGACTGGGAGGTACCAGCCATGTGCTGGGAGAGAGATGGGGGGGGGGGGGGAGGGGTGTTCGGGCTCCTGCTCACCTCTCGTTCCGGTTTGTGGGGGTCCATCAGAGTCACGTGATTCCCGCGCTGTACCAGGACGGTCTGGGAGTCACCCAGCCAGGCCACGTGCAGCCGGTCTCCCTCCAGCAGGGCGCACACCCCCGTCGTGCCGCTCCGCAGCCTCTGGAAGGAGGAGGGAGATGTGAGGGGTGAGGACCGCACCTGCACCCCGAAATTCCATTCACCCCGTCGCTGCCAGGGGTATGGGGCCCACACAAGTCGCCACTTCCGGAGTCTGAAGGGCACAAACCCCCTCTATAAATAGCTCATTAACCTGCAAGGAACCCACAGGTCTCCAGGACACCGCTACCAGAACCTCATCAGCGGTCCAAGCATCAGGCGCAGCTAGGAAGTGCCGAGTACCACTACTTTTTGATTTGTATTTAATATAATATAAATATAAATGCGCAGAGTTTATAAAGGGGGGCGAGAGAGAGGGAGAGAGGGAGAGAGGGAGAGAGGGAGAGAGGAGATCCTTTTTGTTGTTAAACCTAAAATATTGATAACAGAAGTACAATTCCCGCGAGCTCCTCCCAGATCGGCGTGCAATTTACTAGTGATATTTGTACATTTAGTCTGTGTAACAAAATATTAAAAAGTGTGTCCCCAAAGTAACAAGATTTATGGTCACCTGAGTATATATTCCACAATAACTTGATACCACACAGCAGGGGAGCGGGGGGGTATGCGGCCTGCAGCACATCGCAGAGTATTGTGCAAAATATACTGCGGCCTGCAGCACATCGCAGGGTATTGTGTAATATATGTACTGAGGCCTGCAGCACATCGCACAGTATTGTGTAATATATACTGTGGCCTGCAGCACATCGCACAGTATTGTGTAATATATACTGCGGCCTGCAGCACATCGCAGGGTATTGTGTAATATATACTGCGGCCTGCAGCACATCGCACAGAATTGTGTAATATATACTGCGGCCTGCAGCACATCGCAGGGTATTGTGCAATATATACTGCGGCCTGCAGCACATCGCAGAGTATTGTGTAATATATACTGCGGCCTGCAGCACATGGCACAGTATTGTGCAATATATACTGCGGCCTGCAGCACATCGCAGGGTATTGTGCAATATATACTGCGGCCTGCAGCACATCGCAGAGTATTGTGTAATATATACTGCGGCCTGCAGCACATCGCACAGTATTGTGCAATATATACTGCGGCCTGCAGCACATCGCAGGGTATTGTGTAATATACTGACGTAGTTGAGACATTAGGGGGTCTGACATAACAGCATTAGGATCAAAGCAGCCATTTTGTTTGACTATTTTCAGTCCGCCATCTTGTCTTGTCTTTGTGAGTTTTAATGTCATCATTCTATGTGAAGAAATCTGTGTGAAGCAGAGAAGGGAATGTTTTCGCTCCTAGCTGACTTTATTGATCATTCCTCATCCAATCAGCGTCCAAATTGAAAGTGTAAACAGGCTAGATATTATGGGAAAGCCTCGTTAGTAGTCCAAGATAAACTGTTTCTCATACAATGTGCCAAGTGGCAGAACTGACATCACATTTAACCCCATAATGATTTTTAGCTGACAGTTATCCAGTATTATTATGTATTACAAAATGACATCAGCTTTAGTATTGTTATGTATTACAAAATGAGGTAATGTTTAGTGACGTGCAAGCCCCCCTATAAAGGGGTGGAGCTTTAGGTTTAAGGGTATAAATATATGGCATATCGTGTTATCTGTGAGAGCTTTTTTTTCAAAAGCTGTCTCCGTTGTGCACTTGACTTGAATAAATTCACGTGTTATTCTGTTTCAAAATAACCGCAGACTGTGTTTTTTATTTACGCTTTTCTCAATATGCTGCGGCCTGCAGCACATCGCGTGGTATTGTGTAATACATACTGCGGCCTGCAGCACATCGCAGGGTATTGTGTAATACATACTGCGGCCTGCAGCACATCGCATGGTATTGTGTAATACATACTGCGGCCTGCAGCACATCGCAGGGTATTGTGTAATACATACTGCGGCCTGCAGCACATCGCAGGGTATTGTGTAATACATACTGTGGCCTGCAGCACATCGCAGGGTATTGTGTAATATATACTGCGGCCTGCAGCACATCGCAGGGTATTGTGTAATATAGCACATCTAGTGAGACTCATACACGGTACAGTGCCTAAATATATATGTATAAATATCTAGTAACTTTGCAACTAATATTGACAGATTTACTATAAATCATTCTTCCTGGGGGGTTTAATAGGAGCTTGTTAGGTGTCCAGTATGTTTTACAATTCTTGTCCAGCTAGTTATGGCTGATTGGAGGTTGGCAACCTCCTACTTAATTTAAGCTCACCCCCTCCCACATTTAAATGGTTATGGGCTCACTCCATAGCATCTTCCACTCAGGGGAACTTTTTTTCTTTGTTCTACTTGGTAACAAGTAGAATTGTTGTTTAACTGAATTGGCCGGCTTCGCCGGCCAATCAGTTTCAAACCAGATCAAAATAGGTCCACTCAGGGGAACTTGCCTGCTTGCAGTTTGGCTGTGAGTGCTTTTTCCTGGCTGGATCCTACTTCTCCTTCCATTCAGAAGCGT
Source organism: Ascaphus truei (assembly GCA_036426205.1). Taxonomy (NCBI): domain Eukaryota; kingdom Metazoa; phylum Chordata; class Amphibia; order Anura; family Ascaphidae; genus Ascaphus; species Ascaphus truei. The sequence continues at coordinate 33,814 of WSYH01005161.1, read as the reverse complement.
ATGTGCAGAGCTCCCAGGCATTTGGTAAGGAATCGGCTTTATTCTTTCTTTATTTGTTATATTTTGTTGTGGATCTGTGGGGGAGTATACTATGAGTATACTGGGAGTTTTATAGAGGGTTTTTGGGTGCATTTTCAGGATTAAAAACCGTTTTTGGTTTTCACCCAGGGGCTGCAGTGTTTTAACCCAGCATAGCTGCAGTTTAGCTGGCTGGAAAACTGCAGTCTTACCCCCTCTCTCCTCCCTCACTACTGGAGGTTTTTTACTGGTTGTTTAAACTTCCAATTTCACTCTTTTGTTTTCTTAAGCCTGATTCCTTTCTCACTTGCAATTGAGAGCTCTGTGTCTTTTCTATAAAGACTTGTAAAATTGTGGTGATTGCTTATTACAACAGAGAGAGAGTAACCAATAAGGGGAAAAAGATTTAAAACTGCAGCAGGTTTTTAAAAGCTGCTGTTTTTTTCCCCTTGCAGAGAGATCTCTTCTTAAAGAAACAGTTTTTCCTCTCTGTACCTCTCTCCCTAAGCAATACCCTCCCCTGACTTAGAGGCTTATTTGTTTATCATGCCTGGAAAGGGGAATAGGACAAGTGCGGCAACGGGGGCGACGCCCGGATATAAAACACCAAAAACTGTGGCCCCTAGGAGCAACACTCTTAGTCACAGCCCTAGGCCTGGTCCTTCCAGTGCCCTGGCCACGCCTCCCCCAGCACCTGTTAGCAGCGTAACCCCTGCAGTCCCAGTTCCAACATGGGCGCATGTGGCAGTTGCAGGCAAAGGCCCCAGCAACAACAATGCTGGGGCCACGCCCTGTCTGAGCAGGAAGCTTGGGGTGAGGTGCCCAATGTCTCCTGGCCTAAACATGGAGATATATGTGAGGGCTGTGGCTGATGTGGTGGGTCCCTCTGCTGTGGTAGCGGCCAGCAAAATGTATGGGAGGGGCATTTTCTTCCTCCGTACGCTGGCTGCCACTCACACCCTGGTGCAGAAAGGCATCAGTGTAGGGGGGAAATACATCCCTATAGAGCCCATGGAGGGGTTAGGCACAAAGGTCATTCTGTCAAATGTGCCCCCCTTCATCCCAGATAGCCTCATGAAGCCATACCTGCAAGCCCTGGGAGACATTAAGTCCCCCATAATAAAATTATCTTTGGGCTGTAGAGATAGGGCGCTGAGGCATGTGCTCTCATTTAGGCGGCAGGTACAACTGCTGCTGCCGGGGAGCACTGAATCTGTGGAGGGTTCTTTTGGGGTGCGCTACGAGGACATAACATACACTGTGTACTATGGCACGGAGGGGGTAAGGTGCTATTTGTGCAAGGAGCTGGGGCATACTCGCAGGAGTTGCCTCAAAGGGAACAGAGGACCTATCCCAACTCCTACACCCGCCCCTCCCTCTGCCAAGACACCCCGTACCGCTGTGCCCACCACAGCGGGGCCCTCAGGGGCCCAGGTCCATCCTGGGACCACAAGAGATGTCGCTGTCCCATCTGGAACAGTGACGTCTGTACCTCTCCCCAAAGAACAGAGGGAGAAGGAAAAGCCCTTGAGAGCCCAGGTCCCCCCTGGGACCACAGAAGATGTCACTGCTCCTTCTCAAACAGTGACATCTGAACCTCTCCCCCAAAAAAAGAGGGAGAAGAAAAGAGTCACCCTAGAACAGTCACCCTCTGTTGTCACTGTCCACCCCCAAGAACACCTTACCCCCAATGTAAGCACCGTACAGGGTGCGGGGGAGCAGGAGGAAGCTCCGGCTGGAGAGACAGTGGCACCCTCTTCTGGGGAAGCACCCCCCAGGAAGAAGCCTTTTAAAAACAAAAACAAGAGGGTGATTGAGGAGGGTGAGGAGGGTGAACCGTATTACGTTCACCCTCAGAAGTCTCCGAAGCGGAATGTAACAGCAATTCCGCACAGGGTGGCCCTGTCCGGCCCACTGGTTAGGATTAGCCAGTGTGAGACGGAATCCATAAATATGCAGCCCCCCCCCCTCGAAGATCTGGAGGGAATACAAGGGGAAGAGGAGGTACCCGGCGTCCCTGGGGTGGAAGGTCAAAGTGCTCAACAACATGAGGCTTTGCCCCTAGAAATGGACGTTGGGAAGCCTTCCAACACTCCTCCCAGTTGGAGAACATCCCCCGGGGACTTGTGCTTCGGTGAACCTATCACACCGAAAGTAGCTGTCTTCGGAGACTCGGGGGTCGACCAGAATCTCCCTCCGGCTGTACCACCTTTGGGTGAAGCGCCTGAGGCCGAGTCAGGTTTTATGTCACCGGAAGGAGGGGATTGGCTAGGGCTGACCCCCATGGTTGAGGATTTAGAGGATGGAGCGGGGAAGGCAGGTGTAGGAGAGGAGGCTTTAGCGAGCAATTCAGGATACACTTGGAGGGTGTCTGACGTGAGCCCTCTTCGCAGAGAGTTTTGGTCTTTGTCAGAGATGACTGCCAAGCTGGACTCTCTCCTTGAGGTGCATGCTGAGGAGTGCCCTGCCGCGGTTGGCGAGTGCCCTCCAGCGGTTGGCGAGTGCCCTCCAGCGGTTGGTGAGTGCCCTCCCGCGGTTGGCGAGTGCCCTCCCGCGGTTGGCGAGTGCCCTCCCGCGGTTGGGCACCTCTGCTCTTACCCAGTATCGCCGCCCATAGTCCAGGAGATCCCCGACTCACGCACCTTCATTGAGGGGTTATTGCAGACCGGAGAGCCTTGTCAGCCTATCAACTTCAGCTCTCCGGATTTTTGCGTGGAACCGAAGCCACGGCAACCCCCTCGGGCTCTTCTTTCCTAAATGGTTATGGGCTCACTCCATAGCATCTTCCACTCAGGGGAACTAAACCAGGAAGCAGTGTTTGGAGGGGAGGGTCCCAACAAACATCGTGGCCATGTTCCGGGCGCTGGTGCACTCCCGTATTCGGGCAGAGTACTCGTACGCCGAGTCCACTGGGACGGTTTCAGAGTTTGCCTCCCAGTGGGCGTTAGGCGGGGTGCTTTGCTCGGTACCCCCCATCAAGGGTTCTTCAGAATTAACCCTTCTGTTTTAAGTGCACTTTAGCAGTGTACTTGTTGGATTCATTTACTTTTTTGTTTGACTGGTTTTTTCTTTGTTCTACTTGGTAACAAGTAGAATTGTTGTTTAACTGAATTGGCCGGCTTCGCCGGCCAATCAGTTTCAAACCAGATCAAAATAGGTCCACACAGGGGAACTTGCTTGCTTGCAGTTTGGCTGTGACATCTCTAATACAGAGTGCTTTTCCTGGTAATGTACAGGTTAATAAAAGCTACAGTCAGACTTAGAACTTTGCAACTAATATTGACAGATTTACTATAAAATTTTGGCCAAAAATGTCAAACTAAAAGACCATTTACTTACTAGATATTTATACATATATATTTAGGCACTGTACCGTGTATGAGTCTCACTAGATGTGCACTCATATGCTTATATATATGTTGTGGGTATTCTGGGGGTTTAATAGGAGCTTGTTAGGTGTCCAGTATGTTTTACAATTCCCGCCGGAATTATACACAACACTGTGCGATTTGTGCTGCAGGCCTCAGTATATAATACACAAAAACTGTGCGATTGATGCAGGCCGCAGTATATAGACACAACAACGGGTCATGCGATGTGCTGCAGGCCGCAGTATATATTACGCAATACTGTGCGAGGTGCTGAAGGGCAGCGCATCGGGTCTGAAAGGGGGGGTGGGATGTGTTGATTGGCTCGGGGGCGTGGGGGAGGGGATGGTGTGGGGGGGGGATGGGGGATCGGCTTATAATGGAACTACACGGCTCCTGGTTTTGGGGACCCAATGACCTGACCCTGACAGGGCCCCCGGGGCCCCCCAGACCTCACCTCTCTCTTTGCTTTCGGAGGAACGCGGCGTCGCTGCGTGGAAGGATTCCCGCAGCGCCCGGCCCGGATCCTGCTCCAGCCCCTCGTGACGTGCCACGTACGGGACGTGGGTGGCCGCGTAGTTGGCAGCGTCCACCCCGCGTGCCCGTCGAACGGCAAAGTAGCCCGCTCCAAGCCGTCCTGAGGGAGAGCAAACAGGTTAACACCTTTCTCTGCCAGAGGGTCCATCAACACGCCTCTACTGGACCGAGACCCCGAGAGTTGCACTCCATGACGTGTGAGTGGTGTGTGTGTGTGTGGTATGGTATGTGTATATAGGGTGTTGTGGTTAGCGGTAGCGTATGTGTATTGTGCTGGTGCGTGGATGTGCATGTGCTGTGCGTGGCTGTCGATGTGCGTGTGCGCGTGTGGTGTGTGGCAGTTACAATACACTTGACATTAAACACAATGGTAATAAGCGCTTCAGATAAAACAATAGGAAAAGGGATTCCCTGCCCGCAAGAGCTCACACTCTAAAAGTAAAAGTAGAATTCATATCCAAAACGTAGTGTGTGCAGCGTTCCCGCTGATTTCAAGTGAAATAGTTAAACTAAATAAATTGTGAATTTTAATAAATAGTGTGAACAAAATAAATAAATCCCCAAACCTCATTTGAATTGTGATCATTCTTATTTAAAACAAATATATATATAGTTTACGCATCAGCTTTTCTGCAGAGAACCTCAAATGAAGAGAGATGCTTTGGATCGGAAGCTCTTGGGGGCAGCTAATCCCCTCTCACAACAGTTCAACAGATGTGTATCTCAGTGTTAACACCCAATGTGCCCAGAATTCCCGTGTTGTAAACACGCCGAGTGTCAGCGCCACGTAACATTACCGCGATCCCGAACAGCTGGTGAACTCGGGCAGCACGACGTGGCGATCCTCCATTTCTGCGGGTTGCGCTTATGGGTGGGCGGAGACGTGGAACGGGGGCGGAGTGGAGTGTGGGCGGGGGAGAGAGGGGAAGCTGCTTCTGCCACTGCCCAGAGATCTCCTGCAGGGCAGCCGATGAGGGCAGCGTCCGAGCAGAGCATCGCAGCTAAAGACTGAGGGGAAAGGAGACGGAGATAATGAGGACACGTACAGAATCACTCAGACATCCGATGCGTGACCAAGCAGAGTGCACAGTATATTTCCTCATGTAAACCCAACATATAGAAACCTATATACACATTTTCCCGGCAGTGCTAATAAATGCGACATTTCATAAATACCGTAGACCAGAAGAAATACAAATGGTTTGACCGCAGACATCTTAGAAATAACTTAGCCAGTAAATTCAGCCCCCTTAGAAACTCCTCAGTAGGCTACAACTTCACATGCTCTTGGCAACTAAGCCAGCAGGGATAGGCGTTACCGCGGCCCTTGGTCGTTCCGCGCCGCGGTCCGTTACGCGGCCCCGGTATTGGAGCCTTTCCCCCGTCACATCACCTGCTCTCCCCATAATCCCACTTACTTCCTCCCCAACGCCAAGCAGCCCTCAAACACACCAGCCATATAGATTGCAAGCTCTACGGGCAGGACCCGCTTGCCTCCTGTACCAATGTACGACATGTTGGCGCTCTATAAAAAATGATGGTGATATTCTAATGGATGTTCCAGCCGCTAGTTGATGTTTCTCCCAGCAGAGGGAGCTCCCGCGCCACTGAACGTTCTGAGCAGGGAGGTGACACCAGAGGGACCTCCAGGGAATGTCAGAGGCCACCCGCTGTGTCTGCTCAGCATCACTTGTTATTTCAATTGTGGTTCCACAGCTCAGGCTAATGCATTGACCTCTTTGCAACCCAGGCCTGCTGACCTTCAGTCTTCAAACAGTGTGTCTTTGGAGAGTTTCTCTCTAAACTCCCATTGCAGGAAACCTTCAGCCAATAACATGGGCAAGACACAAGCAAAATGTGGGAACGCGGGCAGATATGAAATATACAAATAATTATATATATATACACACACACACTATATATATATATTGAAAAAAGAGCAATCCATACAGCAATATAAAAACAGCTGGGGCAAATCACACACACACACACCACACACCACCACAACACACACACACACACACAACACAACACACACAAACACCACACACACACCACACACACCACACACACACACACACACACACAACACCACAACACACACACACACACACACACACACACACACACCACACACCTTTAAGTTATGGTGGGTGAAAAAGGCGACAAAAAACCTCCACCGTCTTAGCATACAATAAAGAATATCACTTGTAGGCACATTCACAGTCTTAGACTGGTCTGCACCTGCCTTTCACCATTATCACCTAGCATACAGTGCTCCCACTGCAGCAAGGGATTCTGGGAAATGACAAGCAAATGAGCACACACCACCTTTGCCTGAAATATCCATTCACATGGAGCCATTTAAGCAAATGCAATGCTGTTCACACAGCTTTTAAGCACAGCATGGGATGAGCTTGCAAAGCAAGTCAAACCACTCACAGACAAGACTTCCGCGTCTGCGCGCGCAACCAGGGAAAACACTGCGGGTCGGAATACGGGAGTTTGAGTCTACCAGCGACGGTGAGAAGCTCTACCTAGGCGGTGGGATCAACGGTGGTGATGATACCGATGCGGGTGGTACATGCGAAGGCAGCTCAGAAGTACCGACAATCTGGGGAAGGAATAACGAAACACCCCGTTCTCGCCTATTAGGCTAGAGACTAGCCACCATGCCTTTCTAAACCCTGCTTGCGTAAGTAGGATTCTTCATTTTTCCCTTACGGAACAGAACACTTGCGTCATCCCTCCCTGCGTATGAGATAAAGTCATTACTATTTGATGTGTATTATAATAGTCTATTTTAGCTCATCAATAGGTGTCGTCTAGTGTTGTGTCTGCGTCAGGTGGTCTGTTAGGTGGCTAGTGTTTGTTTGTCTATTTTGTATGTAGTTTGTCCCATCAACAGTATATAGTTAACACCTATTATCGGTTTTTGTGTTATCTCCACATATTGAGAGACAACCATCAAGAACATCAGAAGACCCCGAGTCCAACAAGGATTGGACATTATATATGGTCAGATTTATTCATCTGTTATTTTGGGACTTGTTTTAGGCGCCGGGGTATTTTTGTTTTTTTTTTGTACTTGTGTGTGATCTGTTTTGGTCTATTTGCCTGGCAGCGCATATATAGGTTTAAGATTTTTAGGTATACACTACATGAAGTATCAATTATTGCACTAGCGCTATAAGCACATTTCTTTCTTTTCATATATTGTATGTGTGTACAGTATGTATATGTAGTGTATATATTAAAGAAATCATCATTCACTACTGCAAAAGCTTGTCACTTGTAAAGTTATCAGCTTATATAGCACAAGCACATATATATTTATATATTTAGACATACACAATGTTAACAAGCTCAAAAACAGGCGTGTATATATATATATATATATACAGCTCGACCCGTTATAACGCGATCCGCAACAACGGAATCGCTTATAACGCGATGCCAGCGCGGCTCCCAATTTTGTGTATTTATGAATATTTACAACACGATATTGGTGTCTTAAATACTTTATTGTACAATGCATACAACTGTACATTATTTCTAACGCGATCCGCTTATAGCGCGATGTGATTCTTTGGGGCCCCAAGCACAAGTTATAAGGGGGTTGAGCTGTATATCTATCTATCTATCTTAAATATATTCACTCACACATCAGGGAAAAGGGAAATAAATATATTTAGACAATGACTAAGGCGAGTCCATAGAAGGACAGGCCGCGCTGAGCGGCGGAGCGCCGCGGTGAGCCGTGCGCGGAGTGCGCTGGCCCCTGCATCCTCAATGAGGATGCCTTGAGAGGCTGAAGGGGAGTCACGGACGGGCCGCAGGCGTGCTGAGGCGCTGGATTTTCAGCTGACAGCCAAGCTGTTTTTCAGAGCGCTGTGGCTGAAAACATCCAATCAGCGCGGAGGAGCAAGCGTCAATGTCACGGGCGCCGTGACGTTGGTGCGTCGCGGGCCGATGGCCCCAGCGACGTACTGCCCCGCCTCCCTCAGTCTCCCCCCGCGCCCGCTGGCTCGCCTGCATGGGCATGAAAATCGCGCAGATATTTAAGCAGGCGAGCCTCAGCGTTTTATCGCGCCTCAGCCCTGCTTCCCCTCTATGGCCCCAGTCTAAGAGTTAAAACACCTGATTGGGCCGATACAATCAACTCCTACATAGTATATGATAATAAAATTAATTATAAGTACCAAAAAACAGATGCCTGCTGGTTGTGTAACAATAATGTAGCTGGCCTATTATGGTGTGATTAGGCTATTAAACTAAATGTTGTACATAAAAAAACAATAACCATTACCACTATAAATAAAAAAGGGGGGGGGGGGGGGGTACTTGTCTAATTAACCAACATGAATGTAGGTAATGAATAAAAGGCAATGATAAAAAAATTGTTAAATAAACAAATTGAATTGAAAAGTTCAGAGTCCATATGGTATTCCACAGTCGACGTGATAAATAGAAAAACCTTTGTGGATTAGAACGTCTTGGATGCTGGGAGCCTCCCTCTGGGGACAACACCCTCCCATTGCGCACCTAACGGGACAAAAAGAGAAAGAACAAGAGCCGGAGGCGGGGGGCGTGTGACATCGAATGCAAAAGGGTTAATATAAAAATGAACATAGGCAAATTCAAACTCACAAGCTTGCCAAAGTTTAAGAGCGTGGTATGAGCTGAACTCGTGCGCCAACACAGGAGGAGAAAAGCGCGTCTCGACTGCCCGCGCCTTTGTAAGATGTGACCTTTGGGAACTCACTGTGGCATGCTGTGTATTGAAAGTCCTCCAGCAACCCAGTTTGGCGCGCGGTGTGCGCATTCGTTTATTAAACCTTTACATTTCGATGTCAACACTAGGATCGGGTGTCTTTTCTTTTTTTCTGACCACACACAGCTCAACCCCGTTATAGCGCAATCCGCTACAACGCGGATCCGCCTTATAACGTGGGTCTGAGCGTGGCTCCCGATTTACATCTCCAGGTGTGTGGTTTTTTTTTTTTAACAGCTTTATTGCTGACAGACACCCAGAGGAGACAGACACCCAGGGGAGACAGAGACACACCACAGGGGAGACAGACACCCAAGGGGAGACCGACACCCACAGGGGAGACAGACACCAAAAGGGGAGACAGGACACCCACAGGGGAGAGACACCCACAGGGGAAGACAGACACCCAGGGGAGACAGACACCCAGGGGAGACAGAACCCAGGGGAGACAGACACCTACCACCTTCGTATACCTAGATCAATCAAACTGCTAAGACTTCATTACAATGATTCCTGTCAATTTTATCTGCACACCTCTCCACTAGCAAATAATTTCTTAACATAAAAAGGCAAGTGTAAGTGAATTAGAATTGCGTTTATTATACTCTCCGCTCAGGATTAGAGCGCTTGCCTTTTGTTATAATAGCTGTGTGTGGGCATTTTGGTCCTGCAATGAGAAGTGAATTAAGGGGAAACAAACTGCAGACAGTTGCAAGTACAATATGCCTTCTGCCTTTTCTGCCAGAAACTTCATCCGTGGCCGAGAGATCATGCTCTCTTTAATTAGAGCTAATTAGTGGTATATGGTACAATAATTCTTCTTTGGACTTTTGAAGCTGAATTTCCCAGTTGCTAAGTGTCGTTTTGTATTAATGTGAGTTTGTAAGTGTCAGACATGTTCACAACAAGCACTGAACCAATACAATATTATCATATTTCACTTGTGGAAAAAAATGGTTATTGATTAGCTGTAATAAAGAAAATTTGAGTCATGCCAAATTATGTGACAGTGATTACTTATACTTACAAAACCATTATGCTGTTATATTAATTTTACCCACAAATGCTCTTTGTCTATTGTGTGAATATGGTTTTAAGCAATAATTATAAAGATGGGCGGCTCAGGAGTGTAAGTAACGACGCGACACGCACTGAGAGGTGAAAGACGGGGAGCTGGTCAATTCCCGTGTCGACTCCTTGTGAAGCTTGGGCAAGTCACTTATATCCCTGTGCCTCAGGCACCAAACATAGATTGTAAGCTCCACGGGGCAGGGACCTGCGCCTGCAAAACGTCTCTGTAAAGCGCTACGTAAACTAGCAGCGGCTAACAAGAACATGCTATTATTATTCATTTGGAAAACTTGTATCATTTAAATGTGGTAAGCAAATTAATCGCTTAATTCCAACCATGTCCAGGCATCATATGGGAGAAGCAGTTACTGACATTAGAAACCTTGATGTATGAAGGGACAGACCGACACACACACACAACACACACACACACACACACAGGGAACACACACACAACACACCACACACCCCAACACACACCTTTAAGGAGCTGGCTTCTCGCGCTGATCTGCAAAAAACACAACAACATCGGCGCTCTGGTGATAATGAATACCCCTCAAAGGAAGGGTGTGGGTGGGGTGGAATAATGGACACAACCCGTTATGGCGTCTCAAACCTCAGATGAACTTTCTCCTTGGTTCTTGTAGACAGTAGGAGAATGAAAAACTCAGGGAGCACACGCCCCCTCGGTTGGTACATGTGGAAGAAAACACAGTAGTCTAGTGCAATCCTGCTATAAACAGGGACGGGTGGGTGCAGGAGGTGCGCCTTTATAGAAACACACTCACAATGTGACTCTGATATACAGGCCTTGAAACCCAAACTGGGGATGGGGTTGTGATGTGTGGACACGTTTGATTGGGGACTTTAAACTGTTTCTGCGCCAGTCATAAGACAACAAAGAACAGAAACAGGTAGTGTAATAATAATATAATAATAATAGCATGGCTTGTATAGCGCTGCTAGTTTTAATAGCGCTTTACAGAGACATTTTGCAGGCGCAGGCGGTCTGCCCCGTGGAGCTTACAATCTATGTTTTTTTTGCCTGAGGCACAGGGAGAATAAAGTGATTGTGCCCAAGGTCACAAGGAGCCGACACGGGGATTGAACCAGCTCCCCTGCTTCAAACTCGTGCCAGTCTGTCGTTACTAACTGAGCCAGGCCCGTCTCTCCGGCTACTTCCCAATGGTCATCCACCCATGAGGAAGCATTTTGACGAAACGCGAGTAGAGTTGGAGACTTGGGCCGCAAACTGTTGGTGGACGTACATCGCGTGGGACGCCGGCGGAATAAAGGCAAGGATAACAGGTAACACACACGGAGGGGGAAAAGTGAGCGGAGAAGAGAGAGACGGGGGTCTTGGGCGCAACTGCCCCCGCTGTGAGCAAGGCGACCACAGACGCATTGGTGTCCAGATCTGATCACCATCTGAGAGCGGACCCCAGACTAGTCCATTTTTCGTCCAACACTGCCTTGTGCCCACGGGTGAGTGATAGGGCCGCAGCCTATCACAGGGTTAGGAGTGGATCCCTCATGGCGTGTCTCTGGGTGAGTGAAGGCGTTTATTCAAGCCCATCACAGAGGCGATGTGCAGACAATCTCCTTAAGAGAATAAACACACACAACACACAACACGATCTAAAAGTGCTATTGTTAAATGAACCTGAAAATTACACTGTAAATAAAGAAGGCCCCAATTGTAGATAGTCAACATAAGGGTTCCTTGAATGTTTGCAGCTAACTGGTTTAGACAAAAGATTGAACTAAACTGCTATGCCATCGAGAGAGAAAAAAACTAGAAATGAACAAAATTAGGTGTATATTTGACCACACACACACACACACACACACAACAACACACACCACAACCACACACACCACACACCACGTCAAGATTAGCCCGTGGGGACCAAACGCACAACCTGCAATAAAGAAAAAATTTTCTTCTTAAAACCCCAAGTGTGCTGGTATCCCGTCTGCAGTGCGACCACTCGCATTTCCGTGCACCTGCATGTCGAAACATTTTATATCGACACCTACATATACATATAATATATATACAGTTGGAAAAGCGCTTGTAAGTGCTGGGTTGCACAATGGGGAAAAGGACAGGGGGCCGTGCCAGAACTATGTATAAGGCATTTGCAAATGAAATACGTAATATTTACAGTTTGCTTTTTATGGCTTACTGTGGAGGTTTTTCACTTTTTTTTAACCCAAAATAACCTTAATGACAGTAGGTGATTACCTAGTTCTAGTCTAAACCTGCAAGCACATTGAAGACCAGCCTCACACTGAGATACCCATCAACGTTGATATTGTTGAAACATGTATGTGAGTACGTCTAATTGGCATTTTGTATCTATCCCAAGCCTCTGGTTTTAAAAGCGATGTTGTTTAAAAACAGCATGCAGTGGTATGCGAAGGATTGGCTGTGTAATACGGCTCGAGACATAAAGTGGGTGGCACTGACGTTGCCTTTATGGCTGTCATTTCAGAATCCTGCTGAGGAGTGGAAGCGTGTTTTATGCGGGTGACAAGGGGAAAAAGACAGGGGTGCGAACTCCTGCGAAGACCGGTGCAAAGACAAGGACACAGGAAGAGGGACAGGGCGCGGAGAGAGAGGCAACCACAGAGGAGAGCCCAGAGACGCCATACAACAGAGAGGAGAGAGAATAAGCACAGAGACAAGAGAGAGACGTACACGAGAGATAACATTACATACACAAATATGATACATACACAAGATCAGAATAGATTCTGAGAGGATGATGATATAAGAAACAACCATGACACATATTATATAAATAATACATATATAATACACACACAATATTATAATTATATATATATATATAGTGTTAGTTGGTATCTACTATTTATATATGTGTATTATAATATGTGTATGTAGGTCTATATATATGAATATATATAATATATATAATATTATAGATGTGTAGTAGTATGTATATATATAGTGTATATATATGTGTAGTGTGTATGTTAGATATATTATATATATACTATATATATGTGTAGATATTATGTATTGTGGTGGTGATATATATATGCAAACTGATAATAGAACTGTTAATTTCAGGCTATGTCATTTGCCTGTCTTAGACAGGTCTGAACTGTATATGATATAGAATATATATAATATATAATATATATGTGTGTGTGTGTGATGATACACATACATTATTGGTGACAAGTCCAAAGATGTTAGGAGCTTTCTGCCCGTTGTAGGTCAAGAGAAAGAATGCAGGACCAGGAAAAAGTTAAAAAGATCCATCACAGCCACAATTAATCAGGAGGTGGGATGGAAAATCCGAGCCACAGATTACAAATGGGTCTAGTTCTCCCCTCACCTGCTGCTCTAATCACTGTGCACAGTATTAGAACAGAGAGGTTGTTGCATTCCAGTCCTCTCCTACGAGCCTGGGCTTGGGGGGGTATCGCTCCCCACTGAATTCCGAGTTTTCGGGGTGGACGGCCCCTCCAAGTATCACAGTACCAGAGGATTTGACCTGCGGACACATTGGGGACCAAGTGTCCCACCACGAAACAGATAGAAGACAAAAACAAATTGTTTAATTGCTGTTGTGCTAAAAGATGGCTGTTATCTAGTTGACCCTACATGAGAGGAGGCATTGTTGTTAAGTGGGGAACTCAGGTGAGTTGGCCAGAAGCAGTAGGCTGGATTCTGATGTGTTAGTAGATCCTGAAGGAGTATAGGATTCTTATAATGATGGGTTTTTATCTTATAGGACACTGTGGTGAAATGCTTGAACTGATATATAGTTGAACGCTGATGAAAAGTTTGGTGCCTCTAAACCGGGGAGCGCAAAACTTTTGGGCTGCGCCCCCCCCCGGTTCAGCTTGCCCCGGCTCTCGGCACCCTGCCTAACTTCAGACCGCGTCATATGACGCTGCGTGGGCGGTGACGTCAGGTCACAGCCGCGTGTTGCCATGGCGAGCAACACAAGACGGGCGGAATCCCGGTAAGTAAAACAGTTGCAAGGGGCCTCACGCGGATCCCCGCAGTCTTCATGTAATGCCTGGGAAGAGCGCGGTGGGCACTGCGGCCTGCAGCACATCGCACAGTGTTGTGTAATATATACTGCGATGTGCTGCAGGCCGCTCTGTCTGCCAGGGATCGGCTTATAATGGAACTACACGGCTCCTGGTTTTGGGGACCCAATGACCTGACCCTGGACACGCGGCCCCCCGGGGCCCCCCAGACCTCACCTCTCTCTTTGCTTTCCGGAGGAACGCGGCGTCCGTGCGTTGGAAGGATTCCCGCAGCGCCCGGCCCGGATCCTGCTCCAGCCCCTCGTGACGTGCCACGTTCACGTGGACGTGGGTGGCCGCGTAGTTGGCAGCGTCCACCCCGCCGTGCCCGTCGAACACGGCAAAGTAAGCCCGCTCCACGCCGTCCTGAGGGAGAGCAACAGGTTAACCCTTTCTCTGCCAGAGGGTCCATCAACACGCCTCTACTGACCGAGACCCCCGAGAGTTGCACTCCATGACAGTGTGAGTGTGTGTGTGTGTGTGTGTATGTATGTGTATATGCAGGTGTGTGTTTATGCGTGTATGTGCGTATGTGTATGTGTGCGTGTGCGTGCATGTGCATGTGCGTGTGCGTGCATGTGCGTGTGCGCGTGCGTGTGCGCATGTTACAATACACTTGACATTATAACACAATGGTAATAAGCGCTTCAGATAAAACAATAGGAAAAGGGATTCCCTGCCCCGAAGAGCTCACACTCTAAGTGTAAAAGTAATTCATATCCAAAAAACGTAGTGGTGCAGCGTTCCCGCTGATTTCAAGTGAAATAGTTAAACTAAAATAAATTGTGAATTTTAATAAATAGTGAACAAAATAAATAAATCCCCAAACCCTCATTTGAATTGTGATCATTCTTATTTAAAACAAATATATATATAGTTTTACGCATCAGCTTTTCTGCAGAGAACCTCAAAATGAAGATGCTGCTTGGATCGTAAGCTCTTGGGGGCAGCTAATCCCCTCTCACAACAGTTCAACAGATGTGTATCTCACGTGTTAACACCCATGTGCCCAGAATCTCCCGTGTTGTAAACACGCCGAGTGTCAGCGCCACGTAACATTACCGCGATCCCGAACAGCTGGTTGAACTCGGGCAGCACGACGTGGCGATCCTCCATCTTCCTGCGCGTGTTGCGTATGGCGTGGGCGGAGACGTGGAACGGGCGTGGAGTGGGCGGGAGAGGGGGAAGCTGCTTCTGCCACTGCCCAGAGATCTCCTGCAGGCAGCCGAGGCAGCGTCCGAGCAGAGCATCGCAGCTAAAGACTGAGGGGAAAGGAGACGGAGATAATGAGGACACGTACAGAATCACTCAGACATCCGATGCGTGACCAGCAGACGTGCACAGTATATTTCCTCATGTAAACCCAACATATAGAAACCTATATACACATTTTCCCCGGCAGTGCTAATAAATGCGACATTCTCATAAATACCGTAGACCAGAAGAAATACAAATGGTTTGACCGCAGACTCTTAGAAATAACTTATTGCCAGTAAATTCAGCCCCCTTAGAAACTCCTCATTAGGCTACAACTTCACTGCTCTTGGCAACTAAGCCAGCAGGGATAGGCGTTACCGCGGCCCTGGTGTTACAGCCGCCCCGGCGTTACCGCGGCCCCGGTATTGGAGCCTTTCCCCCGTCACACATCACCTGCTCTCCCCATAATCCCACTTACTTCCTCCCCAACGCCAAGCAGCCCTCAAACACACCAGCCATATAGATTGCAAGCTCCTACGGGCAGGACCCGCCTTGCCTCCTGTACCAATGTACGACATGTTGGCGCTCTATAAATAAATGATGGTGATAATTCTAATGGATGTTCCAGCCGCTAGTTGATGTTTCTCCCCAGCAGAGGGAGCTCCCGCGCCACTGAACGTCTGAGCAGGGAGGTGACACCAGAGGGACCTTCCAGGGATATGTCAGAGGCCACCGCTGTGTCCTGCTCAGCATCACTTGTTATTTCAATTGTGGTTCCACAGCTCAGGCTAATGCATTGACCTCTTTGCAACCCAGGCCTGCTGACCTTCAGTCTTCAAACAGTGTGTCTTTGGAGAGTTTCTCTCTAAACTCCCATTGCAGGAAACCTTCAGCCAATAACATGGGCAAGACACAAGCAAAATGTGGGAACGCGGGCAGATATGAAATATACAAATAATATATATATATATACACACACACACTATATATATATATTGAAAAAAGAGCAATCCTATACAGCAATATAAAAACAGCTGGGCAATTCACACACACACACACACACACACACACACGCACAGGTATAAACGCAAACCAACACACACACAGGCACACTGACAGACACACACACACACTCAAGAATTTATGTTGGGTGACAAAAGGCGACAAAAAACCTCCACCGTTAGCATATAGCCAATAAAGAATATCACTTGTAGGCACATTCACATGTCTTAGACTGGTCTGCACCTGCCTTTCACCATTATCACCTAGCATACAGTGCTCCCACTGCAGCAAGGGATTCTGGGAAATGACAAGCAAATGAGCACACACACCCTTTGCCTGAAATATCCATTCACATGGAGCTCATTTAAGCAAATGCAATGCTGTTCACACAGCTTTTAAGCACAGCATGGGATGAGCTTGCAAAGCAAGTCAAACCACTCACAGACAAGACTTCCGCGTCTGCGCGCGCAACCAGGGAAACACTCGCGGTCGGAATACGGGAGTTTGAGTCTACAGCGACGGTGAGAAGCTCTACCTAGGCGGTGGGATCAACGGTGGTGATACCGATGCGGTGGTACATGCGAAGGCAGTACCGACAATCTGGGGAAGGAATAACGAACACCCCGTTCTCGCCTATTAGGCTAGAGACTAGCCACCATGCCTTTCTAAACCCTGCTTGCTGTAAGTAGGATTCTCATTTTTCCCCTTACCGGAACAGAACACTTGCGTCATCCCTCCCTGCGTATGATATAATTCATTACTATTTGTATGTGTATTTTATTAAATTAGTCTATTTTTAGCTCATCAATAGGTGTCTGTCTAGTTTTGTGTCTGCGTCAGGTGGTCTGTTAGGTGGCTAGTGTTTGTTTGTCTATTTTGTATTGTATGTTTGTCCCATCAACAGTTATATAGTTAC
Organism: Ascaphus truei; assembly: GCA_036426205.1. NCBI lineage: Eukaryota > Metazoa > Chordata > Amphibia > Anura > Ascaphidae > Ascaphus > Ascaphus truei. The sequence goes on along the minus strand of WSYH01005161.1, from coordinate 16,857 downwards.
ACACTATTATCGGTTTTTGTGTTTATCTCCACATATTGAGAGACAACCATCAAGAAACATCAGAAGACCCCGAGTCCAACAGGATTGGACATTATATATGGTCAGATTTATTCATCTGTTATTTTGGACTTGTTTTAGGCGCCGGGTTATTTTTTGTTTTTGTACTGTGTGTGATCTGTTTTGGTCTCATTTGTCCTGGCAGCCGATCATATAGGTATAAGATTTTTAGGTATACACTACATGAAGTATCAATTATTGCACTAGCGCTATAAGCACATTTTCTTTCTTTTCATATGTATATGTATGTGTGTACAGTATGTATATGTATGTGTATATATTAAAGAAATCATCATTCACTACTGCAAAAGCTTGTCACTTGTAAAGTTATCAGCTTATATAGCACAAGCACATATATATTTATATATTTAGACATACACAATGTTAACAAGCTCAAAAACAGGCGTGTATATATATATATATATATATACAGCTCGACCCCGTTATAACGCGATCCGCAACAACGCGAATCCGCTTATAACGCGATGCCAGCGCGGCTCCCAATTTTTGTATTTATGAATATTTTACAACACGATTATTGGTGTCTTAAATACTTTATTGTACAATGCATACAACTGTACATTATTTCTAACGCGATCCGCTTATAGCGCGATGTGATTCTTTGGGCCCCAAGCACAGCGTTATAAGGGGGTTGAGCTGTATATCTATCTATCTATCTTAATATATATTCACTCACACATCAGGGAAAAAGGGAAATAAATATATTTAGACAATGACTAAGGCCGAGTCCATAGAAGGACAGGCCGCGCTGAGCCGTGCGGACGCGCCGCGCTGAGCCGTGCGGACGCTCCGCGCTGAGCCCCTGCATCCTCAATGAGGATGCCTTGAGAGGGGGCTCACGCGAGCGTCCGCAGGCGTGCTGAGGCGCTGGATTTTTCAGCTGACAGCCAAGCTGTTTTTCAGAGCGCTGTCGGCTGAAAACATCCAATCAGCGCGGAGCAGCGTCAATGTCACGGCGCCGTGACGTTGGTGCGTCGCGGGCGATTGGCCCAGCGACGTTACTGCCCCGCCTCCCTCAGTCTCCCCCCGCGCCCGCTGGCTCGCCTGCATGGGCATGAAATCGCGCAGATTTAAGCAGGCGAGCCTCAGCGTTATCGCGCCTCAGCCCTGCTTCCCCCTCTATGGCCCCAGTCTAAGAGCTAAAACACCTGATTGGGCCGATACAATCAACTCCTACATATGTATATGATAATAAAATAAATTATTAAGTACCAAAAAACAGATGCCTGCTGGTGTGTTAACAATAATGTAGCTGGCCTATTATGGTGTGATTAGGCTATTAAACTAAAATGTTGTACATAAAAAACAATAACCATTACCACTATAAAATAAAAAGGGGGGGGGGGGGGGTACTTGTATACTAATAACCAACATGAATGTTAGGTAATGAATAAAAGGCAATGATAAAAAAATGTTAAATAAACAAATTGAATTGAAAAGTCACGAGTCCATATGGTATTCCACAGTCAGACTGTGATAAATAGAAAAACCTTTGTGGAATGAACGTCTTGGATGCTGGGAGCCTCCCTCTGGGGACAACACCCTCCCATTGCGCACCTAACGGGACAAAAAGAGAAAGAACAGAGCCGGAGGCGGGCGTGACATCGAAATGCAAAAGGGTTAATAATAAAAATGAACATAGGCAAATTCAAACTCACAAGCTTGCCAAAGTTTAAGAGCGTGGTATGAGCTGAACTCGTGCGCCAACACAGGAGGAGAAAGCGTCGACTGCCCGCGCCGTTGTAAGATGTGACCTTTGGGAACTCACTGGTGGCATTGCTGTATTGAAAGTCCTCCAGCAACCCAAGTTTGCAGCGCGGTGCGCATTCGTTTATTAAACCTTTTACATTTCGATGTCACACTAGGATCGGGTGCTTTTCTTTCTTTTCTGACACACACAGCTCAACCCCGTTATAGCGCAATCCGCTACAACGCGGATCCGCTTATAACGTGGTCTGAGCGTGGCTCCCGATTTAACATCTCCGAGGTGTGTGGTTTTTTTTTTAACAGCTTTATTGCTGACAGACACCCAGAGGAGACAGACACCCAGGGGAGACAGACACCCACAGGGGAGACAGACACCCACAGGGGAGACAGACACCCACAGGGGAGACAGACACCCACAGGGGAGACAGACACCCAGGGGAGACAGACACCCAGGGGAGACAGACACCCAGGGGAGACAGACACCTACACACCTTCGTATACTTAGATCAATCAAACCTGCTAAGACTTCATTACAAATGATTCCTGTCAATTTTATCTGCACACCTCTCCACTAGCAAATAATTTCTTAACATAAAAAGGCAAGCTGTAAGTGAATTAGAATTGCGTTTGTATCTCACTCTCCGCCTCAGGATTAGAGCGCTGCCTTTGTTACTAATAGCTGTGGTGGCATTTTGTCCTGCAATGAGAAGTTGAATTAAGGGGAAACAAACTGCAGACAGTTGCAGTACAATATGCCTTCTGCCTTTTCTGCCAGAATACTCATCCGTGGCCTAGAGAGATCATGCTCTCTTTTAATTAGAGCTAATTAGTGTATATGGTACAATAATTCTTCTTTGGACTTTCTGAAGCTGAATTTCCCAGTTGCTAGTGTCGTTTTGTATTAAATTGTGAGTTGTACTGTGTGCAGACATGTTCACAACAAGCACTGAACCAATACAATCATTTATCATATTTCACTGTGGGAAAAAAATGGTTATTGATTAGCTGTAATAAAGAAAAATTTGAGTCATGCCAATTATGTGACAGTTGATTACTTATACTTACAAAACCATTATGCTGTTATATTAATTTTACCAACAAATGCTCTTTGTCTATGGTGAATATTGGTTAAGCAATAATAAAAGATGGAGCGGCTCAGTGAGTAAAGACGCTGACACGCACTGAGAGTGTGAAGCAGGGGAGCCTGGTTCAATTCCCGGTGTCGACTCCTTGTGACGTTGGGCAAGTCACTTTATCTCCCTGTGCCTCAGGCACCAAAACATAGATTGTAAGCTCCACGGGGCAGGGACCTGCGCCTGCAAAACGTCTCTGTAAAGCGCTACGTAAAACTAGCAGCGCTATACAAGAACATGCTATTATTATTCATTTGGAAACTTGTATCATTTAAATGTGTAAGCAAATTATCGCTTAATTCCAACCATGTCCAGTAATCATATGGGAAGCAGTTACTGACATTAGAAACCTTTGATGTATGAAGCGGACACACACACACACACACACACACACACACACACACACACACACACACCCACACACCCACCCACACACACCTTTAAGAGAGCTGGCTCTCGCGCTGATCTGCAAAAACACAACAACACTCGGCGCTCTGGTGATAATGAATACCCCTCAAAGGAAGGGGTGTGGGGGTGGAATAATGGACACAACCCGTTACTGGCGTCTCAACCTCAGATGAACCTTTCTCCTTGGTTCTTGTAGACAGTAGGAATGAAAAAACTCAGGGAGCACACGCCCTCGGTTGGTACATGTGGAAGAAAACACAGTAATAGTGCAATCCTGCTATAACACAGGGACCGGGGGGTGCAGGATGTGCGCTCTTATAGAAACACACTCACAATGTGACTCTGATATACAGGCCTTGAACCCCAAACTGGAGATGGTGTTTGTGATGTGATGGACACGTTTGATTGTGGAGCTTTAACTGTTTTCTCGCAGTCATACAAACAAAGAACAGAAACAGGATAGTGTAATAATAATATAATAATAATAGCATGTTCTTGTATAGCGCTGCTAGTTTTACATAGCGCTTTACAGAGACATTTTGCAGGCGCAGGTCCCTGCCCCGTGGAGCTTACAATCTATGTTTTTTTGCCTGAGGCACAGGGAGATAAAGTGATTTGCCCAAGGTCACAAGGAGCCGACACCGGGGATTGAACCAGCTTCCCCTGCTTCAAACTCAGTGCCAGTCAGTGTCGTTACTCACTGAGCCAGGCCCCGTCTCTCCGGCTACTTCCCACTGGTCATCCACCCCTGAGGAAGCATTTTGCGAAACGCGTAGAGTTGGAGACTTGGGGACCGCAACTCGTTGGTGTGACGTCATCGCGCTGGGACGCCGGCGGAAGCGCAGTACTGACACACGGAAGTGGGAAGTAGCCGGAGAGACGGGGTCTGTGTGCGCAACTGCCCCCGCTGTGAAGGCGACCACAGACGCATTGTGTCCAAGACTGTATCACCATCTGAGAAGCGGACCCAGTACCATTTTTCGTACACTGCCTTTGTCTGCCCCTGGGTGAGTGACAGGCCGCTCAGCCTATCACAGAGGGTTAGGGATGTGCATCCTCATTGGCTGTCTCTGGGTGAGTGACAGGCCGTTCAGCCCATCACAGAGGGATGTGCAGACATCCTTAGAGAATACACACACACACACACACACACGACTAAAGTGCTACTGTTAAAGTGACCTGAAATATACAACTGTAAATAAAGGAGCCCCAATGTAGATTCAACATAAGGGTTACCTTGACATGTTTGCAGCTTAACATGTTTTAGACAAAAGATTGAACTAAATGCTCATGAGAAGAAAAAACATAGAAATGAACAAAATAATTTGTCATATTTGACACACACACACACACACACACACACACGTCAAGATAGCCCGCTGGGGACCAAAACGCCAATCACTGCAATAAAAAAAACTTTCTTAAACCCCAAGTGTGCTGGATCTCCCGTCTGCATTGCTGTACACACTCGCATTTCCGTGACACCTTGCATGTCGGAAAAAACATTTTTATATTCCACCAGATACATTACCATATAATATATACAGTGGGAAGCGCGGTATGCTGGGGACAATGGGGAAAGACAGGGTGCAGACCTGTCTAAGACATGCAAATGAACATACATAATATTACAGTTGCTTTATGCTTACTGTGGAGGGTTTTGTCACTTTTTTTACCCACCATAACCTAATGACAGTGGTGTACCTAGTCTAGTCTCAAACCTGCAAGCCATTAAGACCAGCCTCACACTGATGATACCCATCAAGGTTGAAACATGTATGTGAGTAGGTCTAATGGCTTGCATCTCATCCCAGCCTCTGTTAAAAGCTGTGTTTAAAACAGCATGCAGTGGCTTGAGGATTGGCTTGTGAATACGAGTCGAGACAAAAGGTGGCACTGAGTGCTCATTTGCATGTCATTTCCCAGAATCCCTTGCTGCAGTGGAAGCGCGGTATGCGGGTGACAATGGGGAAAGACAGGGGTTGCAGACCTGTCTAAGACATGCAAATGAACATACAGAATATTTACAGTGTGCTATATATATAATAAACACACACACATAAATATATATATACACACATATATATATATATATAGACACATACACATATATATAATACACATATATATAACATACATACACATATATATAACACACGATATATAGATATATATATATATATAATATAATACATACATACATAAATATACATACATATATATATATACACCACACAATATTATATATATAATAATATATATAATGTGTGTATATAATATGTATATATATATGTGTATATATATGGTGTTATGTATGTTATATATATATATATTATATAATATATATATATATATAGATGTGTATGTATGTATATATATATGTGTATATATATGTGTAGTTGTGTATGTTATATATATATATATATCATATATATATGTGTATAGATCTATATATGTGTGTGTGGTGTGGTTATATAGTATATATATAGCAACTGTAAATATTACTGTATGTTATTGGCATGTCTTAGACAGGTCTGCAACCTGTATATATATATATATATATATATATATATATATATATATATGTGTGTGTGTGTGTATGTATACACATACATATTGTGACATAGTCCAAAGATGTTAGGCAGCTTTCTGCCCCGTTTTAGGTCAGAAAGTGCAGGAATAGTTAAAAATGATCCATTCCACAGCTTCACATTAACTCAGGCAGCTGGATGGAAAATCCAGACCACAGATTACAATGGGTCTAGTTCTCCCTCACCTGCTCTTCTAATCACTTGCACAGGTATTTAGAACAGAGAGGTTTGCATTTCAGTCTCTCTCCTTAGAGCCTGGAGGCTGGGGGTATCGCTGCCCCCCTGAATCCAGTTTCGGGGTGGACGGCCCCTCCAAGTATCACAGTACCAGAGGATTTGCCTGGACACTTGGGACCAAGTTCCCACCACGAACAGATAAGACAAAACAAATGTTTATTGCTGTTGCTAAAAGACTGTGCTGTATCTAGTGACCCTAAATGAGAGAGCATTGTTTTAAGCTGGGGAACTAGGTTAGTTGGCCCAGCAGCAGTTAGAGGCTGATTCTGATGTGTAGTTAGATCCCTGAAAGGGATAGGATTTCTTTATATGATTTGGTTTTTATTTCTTAAAAGTGACACTGTGTGAAATGCTATGACACTGATATAAGTGAACCGCTGAATGAAAATGTCTGAGTGCCTCTAACCCAGGGGAGCGCAAACTTTTGGTGCTGCGCCCCCCTGTCACTCTGCCCCGGCTCTCGCGCCCCCTGCCTACCTTCAGCCGCGTCATATGACGCTGCGTGGGCGTGTGACGTCAGGTCACATGCCGCGTTGCCATGGCGACGCAACACAGACGGCTGAATCCCGGTAAGTAAACAGTTGCAGGGGCCTCACGCGATCCCCGGCATTTCATTTAAATGCCTGCGGGAAGAGCGCGGGGCCTCTGCAACTGCCCGCGCCCCCCCAGCACAATCTCCCGCCCCCCCTGGGGGTCGCGCCCCCCACTTTGCGCACTGCTGCTTTAACCTACACATGTTAAAGCTGCAGTACCTTACTTGGATGAAAATAAAGCAGGCAGAAGCCTGAGTTAAGCAACGTAATACTTTGCATGTTCCTGTTTGTTGTATAATTAACCCTAGAAGACTGTGTCGGGAAGAACTCAGACAGACGTCAGCGCTACACACACACACACACACATATTAGTGTATACGTTCTACTCTGTGTGACACTCACGCTCCTCCTGTTCTCCATCCTCTGTCCCCTCGGTGTCGCTCCTGTACACCACGGATGAGAGGTCACCTCGCAGTGTTTCGTGGACCGCAGCGTGGGTCAGCGAGGCCGCGAGCGGCGAGGAAGCTCCCCTGCAGACATCGGACATAGAAAGGTTACTGCCCAGCCTGGGACCTGCAGACGTGTATATGTACAGGGCGTCAGCCTGAGAGAAGGATGTGAAGACAGCGAGAGGCGCGTTGTGTTCCAACCAGTTCTCCATACGTGTAAGGGATAGTACAGAAGAGACCTGTGAGGTCTGGGAAGATCTGTACATGTGAAGAAGAGACCGGTGAGGTTTGGGAAGATCTGTACATGTGAAGAAGAGACCTGTGAGGTCTGGGAAATATCTGAATATGTGAAGAGACCTGTGGGGTTTGGGAAGTTCTGTACATGTGAAGAAGAGGCCTGTGAGGTTGGGAAATATCTGTACATGTGAAGAAGAGACCTGTGAGGTTTGGGAAACTCTGTACATGTGAAGAAGAGACTTGTGAGGTTTGGGAAATATCTGTACATGCCATTACACCTTCTTGCTATTCCACTGGGGATCTTCTAAGAAAGGAAAGGCCCCTCCAGGAGAAACAGAACGGCCATTCATACTTACAGGTCCTGCGATCCCTTAGAAAGCAGCAATGTTATTCGCTGCGGCTTCCTATTGGATAACCATTTAAATCCCCAAGAGAAACCAGGAAGTAACTTCACCTTGTAAAGTATCTCGGGAGCCTGGCGCTGCTCCGGAGCTTAATATAACACGGCATAGTGCTAGGGGACGCCCCGTTCCCATTCTGTAAAAGTGTACAACATTGCTACTCGCGGGCGCACAGACAGTGCCACTCTCTAGCGGGCGCACAGACGGTGCCACTCTCTAGCGGGCGCACAGACAGTGCCACTCTCTAGCGGGCGCACAGACAGTGGCACTCTCTAGCGGGCGCACAGACAGTGCCACTCTCTAGCGGGCGCACAGACGGTGCCACTCTCTAGCGGGCGCACAGACAGTGCCACTCTCTAGCGGGCGCACAGACAGTGCCACTCTCTAGCGGGC
>WSYH01005160.1:9688-46770 GCA_036426205.1 Ascaphus truei | reverse complement strand
TCCCTCTCGCCCCCCTCTCTCCTGACTCCCTCTCGCCCCCCTCTCTCCTGACTCCCTCTCGCCCCCCTCTCTCTCCTGACTCCCTCTCGCCCCCCTCTCTCTCCTGACTAACTCCCCCCCCCTCTCTCCTGACTGAATACCACCCCCCGCCTGTCCGCTGTGCGTCGCCATCTTACCGAGGGCAGCTGCAGGAGGAAGGGGGTCCTTCCGGAGGCTGCCTGTCCACTGCCTGTCCCCCCGCCGGGGAGGGAAGTGAGCGATGGCGGCTGGGGCAGGAGGGCCGCGCCGCGCTTCCCGTCCGTCCGGGAGCCGGTGGGAGAGAGGGGGAGAGGGAGAGAGAGCTGGGTGACGTCATAGAGTCGGGTGACGTCATAGAGCCACCAATCTGATTGGCCAGAGGCTGAGGACCAATCAGATTCACTGCAGCTAGTACCAACCTTTCGATTTTATATATTAAGATAGGCATCAATATAAACTAATAGTCCAAAATGAAGTTTTTTTTTTTTTTATAAACAAAGTTTCAACATGGTTTTCAAGACCTCACAAGCCACACTGGCTCTAGGGTGAGCATCATTTGAACCCTTTAGGCATAGCTACTTTTTACATATTTAAAAATAAAATGCAAAAAAAAATGCATTTAACACGGACTGCTGTTTTAAAGCTCTACGGCCTCGTCCAGGGTGGGTAGAGGCACGCTGGCGCTCCAGCGCTGCGCCCTGCTCGACCGTTCTTTTCCGGCCGGCTAGGTGCACGCGCGTCTGGGGGTGAGGCTTCGAGGGCGAACCGTTCATGTGACGAGCTTGCGAGCGGCAAATTCAAATTTTGACGCTCGGCAAACGGCTGAGCTCCGAGCAGTCACGCCCGCTCACGCAGGACACGTGCATTGTCGCAACGTGTCTAGCGTGAGTGCCCGCTCAGCGCCACCTTGGACGAGCCCTTTTCCTAACTATAGTTATTCATTCTGCTCCATTACAAGCTGTCGCCAATGGCAAAATAGTCTCCTTTTCTAAAACCAACGTGGCTAGTACAGTTTTCCCCTTTTACTTTAATAACATGACTTCTGTTTCCTTTCAGTCAGACAATCTTTTGCAGACCCTTCAGGACAAATTGGAGGCTTTCTCTGACCAGTTAACACAGAAAAATATCCTTTTAGTCAAGTGTTGCCATTGATCTGCGAGTCTGGCTCAAGAAACCACACAAGCACTTGTGTAGGGTAGTGGGCGGCGGGGGGGGGGGGGGGGGGGAGGTGGAGCTGTATTATATCAATAAAGAACCAGTGTAATCAAGTTTGTGAAGCCTAGAGGAAATGTTGAATATTGCTGTTGGTAAATACAGTCACACATTTTGAAAATTGTATTTTATTACAGCACTGAAACCAAAATGGATGCAAGAACTATATATTGCTTATGAACCTCACCGCATGTCAAGCAAAATGCTGCTTAACACCTCAGCAGCCATCTTGGGTCCAGATCCACAAAACTCTGTGAAGTCAGGGCTCACGCCGTCATGTTATATTCCCTGAGGTTAACGTGAATCCACAAAGCTAAATATCTGCAAACACAACAGCCGTTACTGATCTCATTAGCAATCGCTTTACGTCATGTTACGTTACAGTAGCCCTGCCTTGCGTTAGCTTCAAATAACATGGCGTCAAGCCTGTCTTACCCAAAGGCGGTGTTACTTCTATCAGGTCCCTGAGTAGGTGTTTAATTAAAGTTTAAAAAAAGAAAAAAAAAGAGAGAGAGAAGACAGGAGAGTAAAAGAACCATGTAAATAACAATATGAAAGATAAATCACACCTACCTGCGGTCTTACACTTATCCTGACCCTGTAAAAGATCTATTTCAGGGTTTGGACGTGAGTAACGACAAGTTTAATTCTGACATAAAAAAAGGAACGTTAAATCCCTACGTTCACTTTAATGCAGCTCTGTGGTTATGCAGAAATGAGGAAACACCTCTTTGCATTTCATTAGCACTAAGATTCGTTATAGTTTTGCAAGGATTCGTTTTTTTTTTTTTGTTTTTTTTAATGGTTGAAAAATTCTCTTATGTTTTACAATAAATGTCACCAAGACAACAAAAATCCCAATGGACAATGTTTCTTTACGGCTGGAAATAGCACTGCTTTATTCAGCTTTGATGATACCCACTAATACTTAGGTCATTAACAGAGCTTGGTGGATCTGGGCCTTGTAGTTATCTCTAATATCTTCGGCCCCATTCACACTGCGCACTGCGCGACATGTGCGCGCTCACGTGCGCGTAAACGACCCATGGCGGCCGATGGTATACCGATGGTATACCGATGAAACTACCATTGGCTGCAAAGCACGGCATCCACGCTGCTGCAGTCGCGGGAGTCTTTTGAAAGTGTGATTCCTTGCTGCAGCAGCGTGACGTCAGTTTCAGCAGCCAATCAATGCATTGGCTCCTGAAAGACTCGGCAGCTCCCTGCTCCAGCCACACACACACACACTCACTCACTCACACGCGCTTTTCTTTTATGTTTATGTTTTATGTGTATTTTTTATGTGTATTTTTTATGTTTACACAGCCCCCCCCCCTCTCTAGCCCCCGGCCCCCACCCCTGCTCCCCGCTCTTCGGCCCCCGCTCTATAATAATAATAAAAAGGGGGGGGGGGGGGGAGACACGGAGGAACGGGGGACGGCACTCGCAACTGTCTGCCACGAAAACTCTCATCCTCCCCCCGCCCGCTCCCCCATCATTCCGTGTGCTGGGGATGATCACACATTGCCCACCAGACAGAGGCGCACTCGCGCACACAGCGTCGCGAAGTGCGCTGTGTGAACGGGGCCTTCCATGTTGAATGGGATATAGTCTCGTGTTGTAAGAGGTCTGAATAATTAAGAGCAAGCGGTGTAAGGGCACATTGTGGCCAGATTACTGCTTAACTCTGGGGGTGAATACAATGCTGGCTATTTACTAGTGAAGGGGGTAACAAGCAGGAACCAATAGTGGTAAATATTAATGCTATGATCAGAATTAAAATGCTACTCGTAATTAAACTAGCAGCCTTATTACAACATATTCATGATTTTATCATTAATAAGATGTGCATTTAAAAAATGGAACTTGTTATATCCATACGCTATTATTTATATTATATTATTATAATAAAAGGGTTTAATAAAATGTTTGTTTTTCTCAAAGGATTTCAAAATACAGTATATAACTGCAGTGATATAATATAACTATTCAAACTAACAAACAAATAAGATGTGCGTGTGAATATTTTCTTTAACATCCTACTGGAAGAAATGGAATCCAATATCGATCAACTTCAGAAGGATGTTAGCGACCTGATGACACAGACCGGCATCGAGAACACGGGGGACTTGGTGGTGAGAATCCTTCTTGATACAAAACAGCACCAGTACCATACAGTAAATCTATCTCCATGCAAATAGGCCCAATTTATGTGCAAACAACATTTAAACCACTGTGGGCACTCTACCGTCCATTCAAATATCTTCCAGGAATACAGAATTAAGCCGCATAAATAACAGAGATTGCGCTTAGAATGCATTTTATTTGTTGTAAATCCATTTGCAGACAAGGAGTGTTAACACTTACAGTGCTCATTTCCTAAACGTAAGGAATGACTTAAAACCACTCCATTCCTTTTTCTTCTTTGCAATTAATAAACATAACAAAGCAGCAATCCTTTACATAATGATTAAAGCAGGGGTTCTCAACTCCAGTCCTCAACAACCCCCAACAGGTCATGTTTTCAAGATGACCCTGCTTCAGCACAGGTGGTGCAGTTTAAGACTGAGCCACTGATTGAGCCACCTGTGCTGAAGCAGGGATATTTTGAAAACCTGACCTGTTGGGGGGTCTGGGGGACTGGAGTTGAGCAATCCTGAACTACAGTATACCAGACACTAAAGATAACTTCTCACAAAAATGGGGGAGCGCTTGTTTCCAAAAGAAAAGATATATGGTATACAGTATTTATAGTGTAATACAGTGTGTGTATGTACTGTATGTATGTATATGTATGCATGTGTGTGTTTTCGCCCACCCTCTGGGAGATTACTCTTTTACACGGTGTCATGTGCTGGTTACCTGCTATTTGCAGAAGCTCTGAGGTTCCGCCGGTGTTAGTGGGGAAGACAGGACAGGCTTTTGGTGTGATGGTAGGTTCTTTCTCACTGGTGCGGCCCCTCCATCTCTTGCAGGATCCAGGAGTGCTGGAGGCAATTCCTGCAGGAGAACCCTCTTCTAATACTCCCCCTGATTAATTGCAGTCTCAAGCAGGGTATATAAAATAACAGGAACGCTTTATTCTTTCCTAACATGGTATCAGCATACAACTGGTTCACTTCTATGCCCTCCTCCGGATGGTCCCTGGAATCAACCCCAGGCTAGGGCCCAAGAATCTATCCTAGCTCTTCCCCTATTCCCTGGCAGAATAGGAGGTATTAGTCCCACTCCCCTAAGGGAGGGGATGGAGGTGGTCAGACCCCTGACTCCACACTCCCTGGAACACACTCTCTCATGGGAGAGAACACAAACTAAATTTGGCTGTACAGACCCTTAAGTACCCTAGGGGAGGGTCTTAGGTCTGAGCCCCTAATAAGGCAGAACACAGGCCTAGTCCCACCCCCCGAGGAAGCTGCTTGATGCAGGGGAAAACCTGGATTAACGCTAACACTTCCTGCACTGGTACCAGGGCTTACATGTTAGGCAGGGCAGATTAGTAACCAAAAAGAAGACATGGCTATATATATCTATAATCAAAAAATAAATAGACGATACTGTTCTATGGCTAACGAAATGCTTTTATTTGTGCGAGCTTTCGAGATACACTGATCTCTTCTTCCGGCGATGTTACAATGAATGAAGCAAGCAAAGGGTATACTTAAAAACAGTGTCTCTTGTAATGTTATCTGTGCTTGTCTCTCCCCTGTGTGTGGATGTGATTTATGGTTAGAGGTGTTAAATGGTTCCTGAAAGTTAGTGATGTAAGAGTGTGTGTGTGTATCTGTGTGAATATAAATGAATGGAGAGCCCACAGTGTATACAGTGCTTTACAAAAGGTGTGTGTGGAGTGGGAGTTAATATAAATGGTGTGGGTAGGTGTGGAAATGTGAGAGATTGTAGCATATATATATCTTTTGTATACTGAATATCTGTGCTGGAAACCTGCGCTCTCCATTTTTGTGAGTTTTGTGGAGAAGAACAATGTTTCTATTGGGTAGTCAGAGCAGTGGTTTTTATGTTGATTAAACCGTATATTCACTATTAATCATTTATCACAAATAAATTGAAAAAGTCAAATTTTATATATTTTGGTCACTCTTGATCACATATATTGATTTGTACGATCACTATGTATGAAGGCATAGATGATTGTATGTATATTTTTATTTATATAGCTCCATCCATGTACATAGCGCTTCACAGCAGTAATACACGTGACATAATATAACACATATGGGAATGAGCGCTTGAGACATAAAAGTAACATTAGGAAAAGTGAGTCCCTGTCCTGAAGAGCTTACAATCTAAATGGTAAGTAGGAAGAACGTACAGAGACAGTAGGAGGGTGTTTTGGTAAGTGCAGCTGCAAGGGGCCAAGGTTTATGTATGAGGTGTTTAGAATTAGAACGAGCACGAACAGAACCCCACTTGAGAGCACTCAAACATAAATCACAGCAGACGTGAAATGGATAGGTATGTATGTAAGGTGAGGAGTGAGTGAATTAAAATACTTTAATGGGAGTAGATACTCAACTAAAATAGGTAGAACACTAAGTTTCCATAGTAGATTAGACTCAATGATGAGCCACAAAAGCGCAGCAAAATAAAATTAACCGGATATTGGGCATAGAGTGTGGGCTAACATCCTTGATTATATATATATAGGATGCAGCCTAATAAGTATATATACTGAGGTGGCCTATGTCTGCTGGATGTAACACAGGTGCAGCCACTCTGAGGGGGTGGAGGCTGTGAATGTGAGTTGGGAGGGGCGGGGGGGTGGAGGCTGTGAATGTGAGTTGGGAGGGGGAGGGGGGGGTGGAGGCTGTGAATGTGAGCTGGGAGGGGGGGTGAGGGAAAGCTGCCGCTGACAGAGAGTCCGTATGTACAGTGCCCTGAACCTTGTCTGCTACTTATTCCCATAACTTCCTGATTATGTTCATTACGGTTTCTGGCTTATTTACAAAATAAAATGCACATATCTGAAAAATACTTCCCTGGGCTTTTCAGTTCCACACAATCCCAAATCCGCATAGTTTTTATGGATCGTTTTTCCAATACGTCTTTCAAACATATTCAATACATGTATTTCCTGGTTCCTTATGTTATGCAACAGGAATCAAGTGTTATAAACTTCATCTCATATGTTAATTTACAAGGGCTTTGCATCCACAATGCAGGCAATGGCGGCTTAGCACAGAGGTCTTCACGGTCACCCATGTTTTCCAGTGCAGGGATAAGCTTTGTTGTCTATGGTATATTTGGTTTAGTTAGCTTGGTGGCTAAGCTGTTAAGGCGCTGGCCTTTGAAGTTGGAGAGCCTTGCTCTAGATCCAGCATGTGACCCTGTAAAAGTCGTCTCCCAATGCAACAAATGAGGTTCTAAATGATTTCGGCCCGAGGTGACCGGACTGCGCTGTGCTCAGCATGCACCGGCAGAATGGAGTACAATACATTTTGATGATGAAGTTCACCTGGGTCTGCTGTGCTCCTCCTTGGCTACGGATTCTGAGCGGTGAGTGTCGATGCTTGCCGTATCCTGCTGCTCTTTGGCCGTGGCTTCCTTCCCATCCAGCTCCTTGGTGGACACACTCAGCAGATTGGTTTTTGAAGGAGACAAGGATTCCAGTTCTTTGCCTGTGACTGGGCTCCCGATCCCTTCCCTCCTGCTTGTTGGGCTGAAAGAGAACCACACGTCAGAATGAGGATCTGTTTCACCGCGGCAGCTAACGGGGAAGCTCAGCCTGTAGAAAGGGAGAAGTGCAACACATTTGAGAGCTTTGTTGGGTCACAAGAAGGCAGAGGGTTAAGTAAGGGTCAAATGAATACCAAGCCTGTCAGGGTCCGGCACTGCTTCTTATGAAACATACGAGGCCAAAAATACGTAGCATTATACCTTTTATTGGACCAATAATGGTTTTCAGAGCCAATTATATTATTATTATTATCGTTTATTGTGAAGCGCCAACATATTCCGAAGCGCGGTACAATGGGATACAGTTATGTATACAAGTGAGGACAGACATACGCAAACAGATATAAAGAGGAAATGAGTGTTACGCTTATGGAACTGGTGGCGTACAGTGTGGAGTTTAACAGGGAGTTCAACAGAAATGGAACAAGTGGACAACAGAACGCCGACTGGCTCTGGATACGGAATCGGAAATGCGCTGGAAAGTTTCTATCACAGACTTAAGAAGACGCAGCATAGAGCAGGGGTGCGCAAAATGGGGGGCGTGAGATTTTTCTTTTGGGGGGGTGGTTGCAGAGGCCCCGCACTCTTCCCCAAAGCATTTAACTTAAATGCCGGGGGATCGCGTGAGGCCTCTGCAACTCACTTACAGTGATTCTGCCGGGTGCGGGCGACGCGTCGTCAAATTACCTTGTGGCGTCATTTAAGGCCACAACAAAGGTAAGGGGGGGCGTGAGCACGGGGGAGAGAAGGCAGGGGGGCGCGAGCACGGGGGGGGGGGCACAAGCATGGGGGAGAGCAGGGTGGCCTGTGAGAAATGGATTTCTCAAACATGGCAGCTGGGTTACAATCTGAATGTACAGTACCACGCAGCTTTATCAATAATCTGAGATCATGGAAAGTACACAACACATTAGTGTGAAACATCCTAATGCTTCATGGAAGGCTAGAGCCAAGTCCATGACTGCATCTGAATGCTAAAGCCCATCCGTCACGTTGTATCTCTGATTAAATAGGAAATGGTGGCTGCTCACCTGGCGTGATCCTTAGCTTTCCTGCTCTTGGACTTCCTTGTGGACAGAGAGCTGCTGGGTTTGGCTGAGTAGGGAGCTACTCCAATGCCGAAACTTTGTCCATCCACTTCTCCGACCTGCTGCCCCTCTGCATCTAACAGACCCGCCTGACACAAGACTCAGTGGTCACATTTAAGAACTTAGCACAGTTGACATTATAATAAAGACAAGTAATGATAATGGTCACTTTTAGTACACCCGCTGTCTAAACAACGCACTCCATTCCTTTACAATCACGTTGAAAGGCTTGAATGCGGCCACTTCTGGAGTGGAATTTTGTGAGCCTATTTTTGGTACTACTATGAGACAGCAACTTCCAGAGGTGTAAAGGGTCCAGCTGCTTTATTATTACTTAATAATATTTTCAAACTTAGGCACCCACCTATCCGATAGCTCACACTTTGTGGGAGACAAACGCACTGCCTTGAGAGAGCAAATACCATATTCTTTTTGCAAAGCATTGGCATTAGGGCCAATATTTACTAACCGGTGCTATGTAGAAAGACATCTTTTGGCCTGCTCAAGTGAATGGGCCATGAGGCAATTTCTGGCTTCGGAAGGTGTCTTTTGGATTTGTGAGCTTGAACTCAAAAATCCACTCGTGCTCTGCTCATGGCTGCTGCTTGGGATAGTTTAACCGAACCCTCGGCCTTACTCTATACCTACTGTCCTTGCTCTTGCCCTCACCCTCCTCGCCACCCACTCCAACCTTACCTGTATCCCCTGCCCTCTTACCGCTTGTGCTCTTTGGAAGGCCTTAACAAGCTGGGGGTTCATGATCATTTCTGCTTCCACTTCCTCAACCTTTTTGCTTGAACAAAAACATGGCTCTCTAAATGTGACCCTGCACTAGCGGCTGCTACGGCGGATTTTCTTACTCCCAAACCGCCAGCCCTGTTGGTCGGGGTGGGGGTGTAGGGCTTCTCTGTTCTTCTCACTCTCGATACCAAACTAACTCATACTTCTCCATCACTTTTCTCCCCCCCTCTCTCTGCAGGTGGCTGCCATCTATTGCCCGCCTACAGATTTAGCCAGACTTACTGTTTTCGGTGCCGCGGCAACAACAACCAACGGTAAGGATGGCGGCCCGTGAGGGTGAACACGGCAGGGGTCCATGCTTCTGGATGGGACCACTGCTGCGTTAATCCTTCACTCGATGGGCCACTAGCAGAGGAGAGAAACCAATACTAACCTTGTGGAGGAGCTGCGCAGCTGTTTCTGTCTCCGTCCCCAGCAGCTCTGAAGGTAGGAAGCAGTCTCCGATCTGCCCAACCCCCCCTGGGTGACGTCGATGCCAGAATATGGATCACCACATCACGAGGAGGATATTTAGGACCATATTCAGTCATCTACAATGCCAAGGAGGCTGGACAGGACATTTAACACTGTCCAGCCCCCTTGATGATGTAGATGACCAAATATGGTTCTATAGTATTCCCCCGCATGACGTAGAGAGCCATCTATGTCATCCAGGGGGTTGGACAGACCGAAATCTGCTTCTTACCATCAGCTGCTGGGGACGGCACACGTGACGGAGACATCTGCACAGCTCATCTAAAAGGTTGGTTTTGGCTTCTCTTCCTCTTCTCTCTCCGATGGTCAAATAGGTTCACACTGCGGGTCCCATTCAGAAGCATGGACCCCTAAAGGGATAATACTCCTAGGCCGCTTACTGTTTCCGGGGTTGCAATCGGCACGGCCACCAGAAACAGTCAGTCTTGCTATATCTGCAACTCTACATACATTCCTTCAACCTTTCTGTCTGACTTTAAATCCTGCCTTTCCTTTTTCCTCTCTTTGGACACCCACTCTCTCTTTAACTGCAATATTGATGATCTTCTCAATCTCCTGGGCCTCTTGATTTCTCTAATGAACCTCTGCATTTGGCCTCAGCCAGCAGACAGTTTTCAGTACACACAAGGATATCCACTGTTGGAACCTAGTCACTAGAATCGCACTTTCTTACTTCAATATATCCCTTTTTTTCCACTTTCTGATCATCAGCTTGTCTCATTTGCTGTCTCTCGTCATTCTATAAAAATTCCTTTCCCCCCAGCCCCCCTTCGTCCTCATCATTCCCCTCCTCCCCATATGGGATTCAGATTGTTTTTGGATGGATTGCATTATGGCTGTTGACATCTATTTTCTATTATTTTTACCCTTGTCCATTTTATCTTGTGCCTTAAGTGTTGACATTTTTTTTATATTCATATATTGTATATTGTTTACATTACATTCACCTCAATATCCCCTTCCCCTCTCCTCCCCTCCTGCCCCCCTCATCCTCTCCTTTTTGGTTGCTGTTTTCTCTGTGGAAAGCTTGATTTTCTTTAGCCACAACATATTCATTGTATCTTCATTTTAACGTGTATGTATATTCATTGGCTTCTGGTGTTTAGTGAATTAACTATTTATGAGTGTTACTGTATGTACAGATGTATTCATTTAACTAATTATTATACTTCGATGTTTGTTTAAATTAACTCTTGACTGTATTTTCATTATGTACTGCTTTGTATGGGGTACTCAATATTAATTATTATCTGCAGCTGACTCCATGAGCCCGTATAGGCTTTATAAGGTGCACGGCAATCCGACACTTTAAATCCCCTGACGAAGTCACGTTCTATGACGAAACGCGTAGGGACCCGAATGTTGTGACGAGCAACGTGTGTATCAAAACACTTGCCCCAATCTATTGTGGTAGACGGGAAACATTTAAGAACTAATTGTTGTGATCTACTCCATTGCCTCTCTGTTCTCTTGTAGGCTTTAACATAAGGACTACATTGTTTCAACATTGGTTTGGAGTTCCGGTGATGATCCTTGGTCGTGGCAAATGAGAAGTTCCAGATGAGCATCATCTCTCACGAGATAGACTGACTCTAAATGCTTTAATTCTAACGAACTCTGGGAAGAGGGGGAGGGGGTAGGGGGAGGGAAGGGTAGGGAAGGGAACCCTCGCTACTGCTAGAGTATATAATAATGTGATGCTGCTATCTGGGGTGAAATTAAAGAACGAGCACAAAAAGAACAGAACCCCACTGGAGAGCACTCAAACATAAATCACAGCAGGCGTGAAATGGATAGGTAGTATGTAAGGTGAGGAGTGAGTGAATTAAAATACTTTAATGGGAGTAGATACTCAACTAAAATAGGTAGAACACTAAGTTTCCAGAGTAAATTAGACTCAATGATGAGCCACAAAAGCGCAGCTAAATAAAATTAACCGGATATTGGGCATAGAGTGTGGGCTAATATCCTTGATTATATATATAGGATGCAGCCTAATAAGTATATATACCGAGGTGGCCTATGTCTGCTAGATATAACACAGGTGCAGCCACTCTGAGGTAGCTGTGGCAGATATAGCAAGGTTGGGGTGCTCTCACTCAAGTAAGTGTGAGTGAGTCAGCCTACCCATGTAATCATGTAGTGATAAAGGCAGATAGAACACTGCAAATGTCAGTGTCAATAGCTGTCAGAGAGACCGCAGTCTCAGCAGTGTGTAACAAAGTACCCACACTGGTTATTTCACTGGGGTAGGGGCACCCCTTCTAAGGGATGTCTGTTACAGACACAGGAGGTGGCTGTTGCCACGGTAGATAGATAGAGAACACTGAACAGTAGTACACAAGTAGTGTCTACTTACACCTCGGTAGGTAATAGCAGAGCAAGTCATCCACTCTGTGGTGGTTGTGGTAAATATTTAAAGGTAGGCGTGCTCTCACTCAGGTAAGTATAAGTGAGTCAGCCTACCCAATAATAAGCATTATAGGCTAAAGCAGTAAAATTCAGGGCATTATTGAAAACCCTGCTCTCTGATTGGTTAAAATTCCGGGCTTTATCCACAGTAATGCCCTGAATTTCAGCAGCTTGCAAAATGCAGTTTTCAATCTGTTTATTTCCAGCCAATCAGCTTTCAGAACAGCTGAGACAGGGCAGGGGATTGGTTTGAATTAAGTAAAAGCTCTGAGACATGGCAGGGGATTGGTCAAAAAGTATCAGCGACGGTTTGACTCCTCCCCCTCCCGAGCTGACATATTTTCTGAGCAGATTCACTTGAATTGGGGGGTGGAGGTGGGAGAGACTGCAAAGAAGTAAGTGTGTTGGTTGTGTATAGAGGTGCAGTGTTGTGTGTGTGTGTGGGGGGGGGGGAGGTGTTTGGGGGGTGAAGGTGTAGGGTGGCTAGTGTATGTGCTGTGATTGTGTGTAAGGCTGGGGAGGGAGAGATGCAAAGTTTTAGTAAGTGGGCTGCATTTTTTATGTGGTGCGGTTGTGTGTGGTGTTTGGTGCTGTTTAGTATGTGTAGAGCAGTTTGTGTTAGTGTCGATCTGATGATGTTTGTGAGTGTGTGTGTGTGTGTGGGTTTGTTTTTGTGTGTGTGTTGTGGGGGTGTGTGTAAATGTGTATAGAAGCTCCAGTGTGAGGTAGTGTTTGTGTGTGTCAGTAGCAGCAGTGTTTTATAATGGGTTAGATGTGTAGTGTAGGCAGCAGATTTTGTGTTGTGTAGCGCTGCTGTGTGTGTAGAGCGTGCTGCTGTGTGGTGTGTAGAGCGCTGCATAGTTGGGTAAGAGTGGTGTGTCAGTAAGTGTAGAGGTGCTGTGTAGTAAGGTAGAGTCGGTGCTGGTGTCTGTGTGTGTGTGGTGTGTGTGTGTTGTTGTGTGTGTGTGTTGTGTGTGTGTGTGTTTTGGTGGTGTTGTGTGTAGAGCCACTGTTTTGTGTGTGGTGTGCTGTTTGTGTGTGTGTGTGTGTGTGTGTGTGTGTGTGTGTGTTTTCCTGTTTCAGCAGTTTGTTTTTGAAGTGCTTCTGTTTGTTTTTGTGTGTGTGTGTTTTTTTGTGTGTGTTTTTTATTTTGTTTGTTGTTTTTGTTTGTTGTTTGTTATGTGTTTTTTGTGTTTTTTTATTTTTGTTTTTTTGTTTGTGTAGCCACTGTGTATGATGTCTGTGTTGTGTGCTTTGTGTCGTGTGTAGTGTGTGTCGGGTGCTGGATGTGTGTGTCCCTGCCGCACGTCTCTGTTGGTGTTCTGCTGGTGGTGTATGTGCTGGATGTGTTCTGTGTTGTGTGTATTGTGGTTTGTTCTTTTGTGTGTGTGTGTACCAGCCGTTATTCGTGATTTCTTCTTCTGATCGTTTATTTTGTGTTTGTTCGCTAGGTGTGGTGCTTGTGTTTGTGTGTGTGCTTTCCCCTTCTGTGTTTGCATCTGCGTGTGTGTGTCGTGCTTTGTGTGTGTGTTGTGCTGCTGTGGTTGTGGTGTCGCGGTGTGTGTGTGGATGTGGTGTCGTGTGTGTGTGCTGGTGTGGTGTGTGTGTGTGTGGGTGTGTGGTGTGTCGTGTGTGTGTTGGTGTGTGTTTCCGGTGATCGACCCCGAGGCTTGTGCTCGTTGTCATCACGGTAGACAGGAGCTGGACAGTGTCAGAGCTAGTATGTTGACAGGTAACGGGTTATTACAGTGTTTAAGACCATTTTTTTAATAAACGACAATAACTATACACAAAAGATGTACTATTTTCTATGAAAAGTCGAACATTAGCCTCTAAAATAGATATAATCCCCTCAGAACAGGGAATCTATAACTGGCCAATAATGCCCTGGCCTGGGTTTAAGCCCTCGGCTTTTGCCTCGGGCCTTCACTCTTCCAGCCGAGGGCATATTTGCAGTAATGGCCCTGTTCTTCAGGGTGTATTATGTACTAAGTACAGCAGATAGACCACTGCAAGGTTCACAGTTCAGTAGCTATCAAAAAAAAGACCGTCAGTTCCTCAGCAGGTAACCAAATATACCCACACTGAGATATATCCGGCTGTAGGAAGAACCTTTGAAGGGTTGGGTCTGTTTACACAACACAGTAGGTGGTGGCGGTTGCCGTGGTAACAGACACCCCCCCTTCAGGGGTGTGCCTACACCAGTGATATATCCAGTGTGGGTAATTTGTTACACTGCTGAGACTGCGTTTTTTTTTAAAGCTACTGACACTTGCAGTTTTCTATCTGCCTGTACTGCTATATTTGTGGGTCAGGCTGACTCACTTATACTTACCTGAGTGAGAGCAGCATCCTACACCTTTATATACTTACCACAACCACCACAGAGTGGATGACTTGCTCTGCTATTACCTACCGAGGTGTAAGTAGACACTACTTGTTACTACTGTTCAGTGTTCTCTATCATTACCTTGGCAACAGCCACCTCCTGTGTCTGTAACCAGACATCCCTGAAGAAGGGGTGCCCCTACCCCAGTGAATATACCAGTGTGGGTACTTTGTTACACACTGCTGAGACTGCGGTCTCTCTGACAGCTATTGACACTGACATTTGCAGTGTTCTATCTGCCTTTTATCACTACATGATTACATGGGTAGGCTGACTCACTCACACTTACTTGAGTGAGAGCACCCCTACCTTGCTATATCTGCCACAGCTACCTCGCAGGTGGCTGCACCTGTGTTATCATCTAGCATACATAGGCCACCTCGGTATATATACTTATTAGGTAGGCTGCATCCTATATAATATATCAAGGTATTAGCCCACACTCTATGCCCAATATCCGTTAATTTTTTTCGCTGCGCTTTTGTGCTCATCATTGAGTCTCAATAATCTACTCTGAACATTAGTTTCTACCTATTTTAGTTGAGTATCTCACTCCCATTAAAGTATTTTAATTCACTCACTCATCCTCACCTTAATACTACTATCCATTTCACGTCTGCTGTGATTTATGTTTGAGTGCTCTCCAGTAGGGTTCTGTTCTTTTTGTGCTCGTGCTTTAATCTCCAGACACACTTTGAATGTGCTAGTTTTACGCAATTCTCTCAATCCCTTCGACTACAAATGTCACCTGTGTGCAGACGACACACAACTGTATCCTTTGACCCCCAAGCTTACTCCTGACACCCAGATCCCAAGTCACTGATTGTCTCTCTGCTAATTCAGTCTGGTTGGCCGTCCATCACCTGAAACTCCACAACACGTCTAAAAACGGAGCTTATAAATCCCACCCTAACCAATTGCTCCATTTTCTGTCACAGTACAAAAACACTACCATTTCCATATTCCACATCTCTCAAGACATTCTGCACTAGTTGTAATTATTCCACTCTGACTATTGAATCTCTTTCCTCTGTGGCTTGCTCAGTCCGTCCCAACCCCATAGTCTCAAACTATACTGCAACATGCCGCTGTGAGCGTTTTCTCGCCTGTATGCGTGGCCACCTTTCTCTGCCCCTCTCACTGCAGCCAGCAAACAGCATCAATAAGGCAAATGCACGCCATTTCCACTCCAGCAACTTCCGCATTAACATCAAATTTGACTCCACATCCAGGCTCAAACATTCTTCTTCCAGCGGCGTCTTTGACATCTCTGGCACTAACTCTCCAGCTAATAAGCCCTTCCTCATACCAACCCCACCTCTCTAGCTAAAGGTGGTCTCCTCTCGAGATATAACTATAGACCATATAATCCCACCATCAATATTGGTCATGTTGCCAGCACTTACAAGTTAAAACAATTAATCGAATGTGAATTTTTAATTAGTTTCCGGGAGAGCCATTGTTCACGCGTCATAGACGTGACACCGCACCTGTGTGAACGTCTGCTGTAGACTTCACTTTTCAATATGCATGGCAGTCCCTCTACCATGCAAAGTATTACATTTTTATTAATTTGCAATTGTCAAATATGGGTGCTGATTCAATATAGTCCGAAGTGGCCGTTATCAGTATAACTCTCATTGACATCTGTAGGAGTCCCTTTAGCGTCGATGCAGCAAACACACGCGACCGCTTGGAACTAGATTGCCATAAGTTCCAATAGACGATTAAACATTTTTCACCACCAAACATAAAGAGTACTTCCTGACAATTCTCCCTTACCGGCTGCAAAACGCCGGGCCAAACAAGAGCAAAGAAACAACCAACACTCTTATTCAATCAAAGAAAATAAAATACCATTGAATCAAACAATGTGATTATTTCCTTCGAGAACATGTGATGCAATATCGTAGTAGCACTAGTTGCTCCCAGCCTTTGCAGTATACAGGAGACTATACAGTAGTTTAACACAAAAGAGTTCTCAAGTTATACCATTAGATTACCCATATACCTAGTTAATAGAACCCAATGAGTTTCTCAAGTTTATCCATAACTATTTAATAGACTGTAACAGGGATTTAACCACCTGTTCAGAAACTTGCCCATAATCCCAAGGCAGTGTGCTGGTTTATATGTGACCAGCAGTGGCTGATTTGGGTTTGTTAGAGAAAGGCTACCTCCTGAGATACAGGAGGGAAAGACATCCTGAGCAATCATGTACTGGAACAAGGAGACAGACAGAGGGAGTATTCCACTGAGTTCACAGAGGAACTGACAGAGGAACACAGATGTCATGGAGCTTTACAAACTCTAACCTGACTGTCTGATATAGCCTGAGAAACAGCATGCACCCAAAGGAATAGAGGAAGCTTTCAACCACTACACCAGCTACCCCAAAGGAGACAGCAAGACTTTCTTATGCGAACTGTTTATGTATCTGATAGTATGTTTATCTTTTTTGGGCTGGTAAGAACTAGCTTATAACCACCCCAGGTCAGAGAGGGCCTGATCACATGTGTAGATAGCTCTCACAAGTGGAGAAGATTTTGTTTGGTCTATATTTCATATGTTTTTGGTTGTGGTAAAAGGGATTCAGGCGCGCAATAAAGCCTCTTTAATTTTACTCACCATTAACAAACCTGCCCATTGCGTAACCTCTTGCACACGTCTTCTTACAGATATGGTTCAGAATTTGGGATGAGGAGGTGGCCTTGAGTTCAAAGGGTTTGCCCTTGAGACCTGCCTTTGTTTGGTTACTTTATGTGACTTTTTCCTGCATAGTTTCCGCCAAAACAGCCTGAGCAAAAGCAACAGATCAACCTGCCAGACAGAGATCAGAATTAACGGGATACACATCCAGGCAGGACATATCTCACTGCACTGAATGAAAGCCCACAAAACCACAGATTGACTCTTTCATTTTCCCGATTCCAAGAGAGAAACGAGACAAAGTGCCTGAAGCAGGTAAACCCATAATGCCTATCCACAATTTAAATTGACATATGGTCGTTTGAAATAGGGTTTTATGCCTTCCGCCCGTCAGTCCAGGGTTTCAGACGTAAGATTATGTCACCTTAAAAACGGGATAAGCGTTTGTTGTTTTCAAAAATTTTTGCTGAAGCGCATGAGGGAATTTTACACAGCAATCAAATGCTGGTGTGGTAAAATTGCCCCCGAGTCAGTAAAAAGGTTGCTGCACGTGTTACTAAAGGGTAACCCAAGCCAATTGCTGAGTGTTAAGTCGCCCTGAAAAAAGTGGAGAAAAAAAGAGAATATTTTTTCTGCAAGTAAAGTCTGTAGTTCGTTGGAGTACAACATGCCACCCAAGTGCGAAGAGGGAATGCCATATTAAACCCAAAGAATGAACTGAAAATTACTTGACCAAGCAGAAAAACCAAATGGCCTTTGATGATAGCCAGGAAATTGGGCCATCACAAGCAATTGTAATTTAAAGAAATAAGCCCCCAAATAGGTCAAGCGTGAAAGATACACATACCCCCTATAAGGAAAAAAAAAAACACCCCGCCATGGAATTTAAATGGCCGCCCAGCTTAAGTCAAAAAGACAGCTGGTCCCAAATAACTCTTAAGGGAAGAAAATTTTGTTCCTGGGTAAAATACCCCCACCATCAGGCAGTGTCCTTCAGGCCTTATTCTGGACCGATGAGAGTGAATGCATGCACAGCACCGCTAATGATTTTAAACTTACCCAGGGAGGAAAACTTCTACAGGATTGGCCTGTGAGAGCTGCGACCCGTCGACAAGCAAACTATAGTGCCCACCTGTAGGACTAACCACCATTGGGGGTGTCTAGCACATACAGTTGCAAACAGCCTGCAATAGCGCCTTCCTTAGGTCAGGAAAAAAATATACCTGACTCGCCCCAAAATGGAGGCAAGATGCAGCGTTCCTATAATGACCCTACCCCCCCGGAAATTGGCCCTTCCGGTCCGATAAGGAGATGACATCTCTTAGGGGGAACCGAACTGATCAACACCCGCCAGAACACCCCAAGAACACCCAGTGAAATTACCAGTGTGGGTACTTTGTTACACACTGCTGAGACTGCGGTCTCTCTGACAGCTATTGACACTGACATTTGCAGTGTTCTATCTGCCTTTATCACTACATGATTACATGGGTAGGCTGACTCACTCACACATACTTGAGTGAGAGCACCCCTACCTTGCTATATCTGCCACAGCTACCTCAGAGTGGCTGCACCTGTGTTACATCCAGCAGACATAGGCCACCTCCTCTCTCTCCTGACTAACTCCCCCCCCTCTCTCCTTACTGATACCACCCCCTCCTCCCTGTGTCGTCGCCATCTTACCGAGGGCAGCTGCAGGAGGAAGGGGTTCCTTTCCGGAGGCTGCCTTCCACTCCTGTCCCCCCCCCTGGAGGAAGTGAGCGATGGGCTGCTGGGGCAGGAGGGCCGCGCCGCGCTTCCCGTCCTGTCCGGGAGCCGGTGGGAAGAGGGGAGAGGGAGAGAGAGCTGGTGGTGGGAGGAGGATAATGAGGAAAAAAGGGAAAGGAGTCAATGGAATGACTGTGTTAGAAGGGGGGAGTAAGGGGGCGGTGGAAAAGATTAGGAAGAAGAAGTGAAGAGAGGTATAAGTGGACAGAAGCAGGAGATGTGAGAGAGAAGGGGTAATACCGACAGCCTAAGTAAGAAGTGAGGGAGGAAAGCGTGCGGGGGACATAAGGAGATGGAGTAGGAGAGGGTAACGGTGGGGGGCTGGGACGGGAGTGGGGTGAACGATGGGGGGAAGACAGAAAGGGAGTAGGAGCGTAGGGGCGGGAAACAATAACGATAAAGAGGGATATGGTGAGAAGAGAAGGGGTGAAAGAGCAAGAAAGGGAGGGGTTTGAGTAAAGCGAAGAGTGAAGCAAAGATGGTGGAGAAAATGGGGATTGTTCTAACAAAGGAGAAAAAGCTTAAAGTTGAGGGAACGAAGATAAAAAGGGAGATGGGAATAAATGTAAGGAGGGGAGGGGTGGGTGGGGATGGAGGAAAGAGGTGCGATAGAAGAAAATGGGCAGCGGGAGGGGTGGGGTTTGAACGCAAAGTGTGGAAGGGGAAATGAAGAAAGCTGACAATAAGACACCAGAGGTGAAGGGTAGGAGATAGGGGGTAAAAGGGGTCAAAGAGGATGAAGAGGGGAGAGAAAAGAAAGAGAAAAGTAAATAACAGTTCTCGGATTTCAAAGAGGTGGATAAGGAAGTGAGGAGTGGGGAGTGGAGAGGATGGGATTAAGGAATGGTCAGAAAGGAGGGGTAGGGTAAAGTGAGTGGCAGAGGAGAAGAGGGAGATAGAAAGCGAAAAAGAGGTAGGAGAATAACCGCTATAAGAGGGGCAGCACGTCGAAGTGGTAGGAGGAGAGCGGGAAAAGAAGAGAGTAAAACGGGGAGGGATGTAGGCGTGGGGGTGGGGTGGTTAGGAATGAGATGGATGGGGGGGGGGTGGCGGGAAGCAGAATGGGCGTAATATAAACAAAAGGAAGGGAAAAAAGGGAGAGGTGAAGAAGGAGGGAGAGTGATTATGGAAGAGGGGGGAGGAATAGGGAGCGATGGAGAAAAGGGGGAGAAGAGACGGGGGTGGAACGGAGGAGAAGGATGGGTGTGCACAGGGTGGAAGCGGTTAGTTAGGATGAAAAGGAGATAAGATGTGTGCGGGATGTGGGGGATGAGGTGAAGAAGCCAGTGGCTAACTAGGGGAGGGAAAAGTAGGGGGAGACTTATGTCGCGAGAGAAAAGATGTGATTAGAGGGAGGAAGTAACGAAAGCGGAGAGCACAAGAGAGAAGGCGAGTAGAGAAGCATGAAGACAATGTCGGAGGGAAGAAGTTAGAGGGCTGTACGGCTGAAGAAGATAAAAAGGAGGTAATGTGGAGAACGGAAGCGGTGGGGGGAAAGGGAGCTTGACTCATAGTAGGTTCCGGGTGACGTCATAGAGCCACCAATCTGATTGGCCAGAGGCTGAGGACCAATCAGATTCACGGCAGCTAGTACACCTTTCGATTTTTATATATTAAGATAGGCCTCAATATAACTAATAGTCCAAACTGACGTTTTTTTTTTTTTATAACAAGTTTCAACTGGGTTTCAAGACCTCACAAGCCCACACTGGCTCTATGGTGAGCATCATTTGAACCCATTTAGGCTAGCTACTTTTTCATATTTCAAAATAAAATCAAAAAAAACATGCCTTATCACACGGGACTGCTGTTTTAAAGCTCTACGTCCTCGTCCCATGGTGGGTAGAGGCACGCTGCGCTCAGCGCTTCGCCCTGCTCGACCGTTACTTTTCCGGCCGGCTAGGTGCACGCGCGTCCCTGGGGGTGAGGCTTCGAGGCGAACCGTGCATGGTTACTAGCTTGCGGCGGGAAATTCAACTTTTGACGCTCTGCAAACGGCTGAGCTCCATCAGTCCGCCCGCTTCCACGCAGGACACGTGCATTGGGTCCAACGTGTCTAGCGTGACGTGCCCGCCCCCTCACGCCACCTTGGACGAGCCCTTTTTTCCTAACATAGTTATTCATTCTGCTTCCATTACAAGCTGTCGCAATGGCAAATAGTCCTCCTTTTCTAAAACCACGTGGCTAGTACAGTTTTCCCCGTTTTACTTTAAAACATGATTCTGTTTCCTTCAGTCCGACATCTTTTGCAGACCCCTTCAGACAAATGGGAGGCTTGCTCGGACCATTTAACACATAAAAATATCCTTTGTCACGTGTTGCCATTATCTGCTATTCTGGCTCAAGAAACCACACAACACTGTGTCAGAGAATGACACGGTGGGGGGGGGGGGGGGGAGGTGGAGCTGTATTATATCAATAAAGAACAGTGTAATCAAGTTTTGTGAAGCCTAGAGGAAAGTTGAATATTGCTGTGGTAAATAACAGTCACACATTTTGAAATTTGTATTTTTATTACAGCACTAACCAAAATGGATGCAAGAACTAGAATTGCTTATAACCTCACGCATGTCCACAAAATGCTGCTTAACACCTCAGCAGCCATCTTGGGTCCAATCCACCAAACTCTGTGAAGTCAGGGCTCACGCCGTATGTTATTTCCCTGAGGTAACGTGAATCCACAACGCTAAATATCTTGCAAACACAACAGCCGTTTGTCTCATTAGCAATCGCTTTACGTCATGTTTCGTTCATTAGCCCTGCCTTGCGTTAGCTTCCAATAACATGGGTCAAGCGGTCTTACACCCAAAGGCGGTGTTACTTCTATCAGGCCCTGAGTAGGTGTTTAATAAGTTTAAAAGAAAAAAAAGAAGAAGAAGACGGGAAGTAAACGACCATGTAACTACAATATGAAAGAAAATCACACCTACCGCGGCTTACCTTTATCCTACCCTGTAAAAGAGCTATTTCAGGGTTTTACGGAGTAACGAACAATTTTAATTCTGACATAAAAAAGGAACGTTTTAAATCCCTCACGTCACTTTAATCAGCCTCTGGTGGTTATGCAGAATGAGCTGAAGGAATACCACCTCTTGCATTTCATATGCACTAAGATTCGTTTATAGTTTTGCCAAGGATTCGTTTTTTTTTTTGTTTTTTTTATGGTGAAAAATTTCTTATGTTTTAAAAATGTAAAAAAAGTCCCCCAAGACACAAAAATCCCAATGGGACAATGTTTCTTTCGGCTGTGAAATCAGCACTGCTTTATTCGCTTTGATGATACCCACTAATACTTAGGTCATTAACAGAGCTTGGTGATTCTGGGCCTTTGTAGTTAGTTATCTCTAATATCTTCGGCCCATTCACACCTGCGCACCTGCGGCGACATTGTTGCGGCGCTCACGTGCCGCGTTGAAACGACAAGGGCGGCCCCCTGAGGTATACCGATGGTATACCGTGGAAACTACCATTGCTGCAAAGCAGGCATCCACGCTGCGGCAGTCGCGGGAGTCCTTTTGAAAGTGTGATTCCTTGCTGCTACAGCCAGATGAGTCAGTTTCAGCAGCCAATCAATGCATTGCGCTCCTGACAGACTCGGGATGGCTCCCTGTCCCAGCCACTCTATTCCCACACACTCACTCAATCACACGCGACTTTTCGTTTATGTTTATGTTTTAGTGTTTTTTTATGTGTATTTTGTATGTTTTACACAGCCCCCCCCCCTCTCTAGCCCCCGGCCACCACCCCTGC
Source organism: Ascaphus truei (assembly GCA_036426205.1). Classification (NCBI taxonomy): domain Eukaryota; kingdom Metazoa; phylum Chordata; class Amphibia; order Anura; family Ascaphidae; genus Ascaphus; species Ascaphus truei. The sequence continues at coordinate 24,516 of WSYH01005160.1, read as the reverse complement.
TCCCCGCTCTTGGCCCCCGCTTCAATAGAATATAATAAAGTGGGGGGGGCGGGGAGAACCGGGACTGGGCGGGGGGGGGGGGAGAACGGAGGAGGGGACGGCACTTCGCAATGTTGCACACGAAACTCTCATCTCCCCCCGCCCCGCTCCCCCATCATTCGTGTGCTGGGGATGATAACAACATTTGCCACCAGACACGAGGCGACTCGCGCACCACAGCGTTCGCGACAGTGCGCTGGTGTGAAAGGGGGCTTCCATGTTAATGGATATCATGTATCGTGTGTAAGAGTCTGAATAAATAAGAGCAGCGGGTTTGGTAGGGACACAGGGAAATAGGTGGACAGTGTAAATCTAAAGGGCTGTGAATACAATGCTGGCGATTTAACTAGTGAAGGGGGTGAGAAAGCGTGTGGAACAGGGAACCAATAGGGTAAATATTAATGCTATGTACAGAATTAAATGTCACTCGTAATTAACTAGCAGCCGTTATTACAACATATTATGAATTTATTCATTAATAATGATTGTGCATTAAAAAATGGAACTTGTTATATCCATGACGCTATATATTTATATATATAGTATAATAAAAGGTTTACATAAAATGTTTGTTTTCAGATCAAACAAGACAGATGAAGCATAGTTCAAATAGTCAAAGGCATAAAGGTTCAAAATAAAAACCAATTAAAATACTAACAATACAAATAACAAACAAATAGATGTGCGTGTGACTTTTTCTTTAACATCCTACTGGAAAAATGGAATCCAATATCATCAACTTCGAAGGAGTTCGTAGCGACAGTCTGAGACCAGACCCGGCCATCGAGAACCGGGAGGGCGGGACTGGTGGTGAGAAGCCTTCTTTGGAACAAAACCGCACCAGTACCATACAGTAAATCTTATTCTCCTGCAAATAGGCCCAATTTATCGTGCAAACAACATTATACACCACTGTGGGAACTCTACGTCCCATTCAAATATCTTCAGGGATACAGATTAGCCGCATAAATAACAGAGATTGCCGCTTGAAATGCACTTATTTGTTTTGTAAAAATCCATGCAGAACAGCTGGTGTTAACACTTACAGTGCTCTTTCCTAAACGTAAGGATGACTTAAAACCACTCACATTCCTTTTTGCTTCTTTGCAATTATAAACATAAACAACAGCAGCAATCCTTTCATAATGATTTAAAGCAGGGGGTCTCAACGTCCAGCCAAACACACTCCCCCAACGGTCATGTTGTCAAGATTGACCCTGCTTCAGCACAGGTGGTGCAGTTTAAGACTGAGCCACTGATTGAACACATGGGTTCGAAGCAGGATATTTTGAAAACGAACGGATTGGGGGGTCGGGGGAATGGATTTGAGCATCTGAACTACAGGTATACCAGACACTAAAAGATAACTTTCACAAAAATGGGGGAGGGCGCTGTTTTCCAAAAGAAAAGAGATATTAGGTATCCAGTATTTATAGTGTATAAAATACAGTGTGTGTCTGTACTGTATGTATGTATATGTATGCATGTGTGTGTTTTCGCCCACCCTCGTAGATCTACTCTTTTACACGGTGTCATGTGCTGGTTCCTCTTATTTGCAGAAGCTCTGAAGGTTCCGCGGTGTTAGTGGGAAGACAGGACAGGCTTTTGGTGTGGATGGTAGGTTCTTTCTCACTGGTGCGGCCCCTCCATCTCTTGCAGGATCCAGGAGGCGGGAGGCATTCCTGCAGAGAACCCTCTTCTAATACTCCCCCTGATTAATGCAGTCACAGCAGGGTATATAAAAGACAGGAACGCTTTATTCTTTCCTAACATGGTATCAGCATACAACTGGTTCACTTCTATGCCCTCCTCCGGATGGTCCCTGGAATCAACCCCAGGCTAGGGCCCAAGAATCTATCCTAGCTCTTCCCCTATCCCTGGCAGAATAGGAGGTATTAGTCCCATCCCTAGGGGAGGGGATGGGTGTCAGACCCCTGACTCCACACTCCCTGGAACACACTCTCTCATGGGAGAGACCACAAACTAATTGGCGTACAGACCCTTAAGTACCCTAGGGGAGTCTAGGTCTGAGCCCCTAATAAGCAGAACACAGGCCTAGTCCCACCCCCCGAGAAGCTGCTTGATGCAGGGGAAACCTGGATTAACGCTAACACTTCCTGCACTGGTACCAGGCTTACATGTTAGGCAGGCAGATTGTAACAAAAGAAACATGGCTATATATATCTATAATCAAAAAAAATAAATAGACGATACTGTTCTATGGCTAACGCAATGCTTTATTTGTGCGAGCTTTCGAGATACACTGATCTCTTCTTCGGCGATGTTACAATGAATGAAGCAAGAAAGGGTATACTTAAAAACATTGTCTCTTGTAATGTTATCTGCTTGTCTCTCCCCTGTGTGTGGATGTGATTATGGTTAGTAGGTGTTAATGGTTCCTGAAAGTTGAGTGATTTAGAGTGTGTGTGTGTATCTGTGTGAATATAAATGAATGGAGAGCCCACAGTGTAACAGTGCTTTGACAAAGGTGTGTGTGGTGAGTGGGAGTTATATAAATGGTGTGGGTAGTGTGTGAAATGTGAGAGATTGTAGCAATATATATCTTTTGTATCTGAATATCTGTGCTGGAAACCTGCGCTCTCCATTTTGTTGAGTTTGTGGAGAAGAACAATGTTTCTATTGGTAGTCAGAGCAGTGGTTTTTATGTTGATTAAACCGTATATTCACTATTAATCATTATCCACAAATAAATTGAAAAGTCAAATTTATATATTTTGGTGCACCTTGATCACATATATTGATTTTGTACGATCACTATGTTGAAGGCATAGATGATTGTATGTATTTTTTTTTTATTAGCTCCATCCATGTACATAGCGCTTCACAAGCATAATACACGTGACATAATAAACACATATGGGAATGAGCGGCTGTTGGACATAAAGTAACATTAGGAACAGTGAGTCCCTGTCCTGAAGAGCTTACAATCTAATGGTAATGACTAGAAGAACGTACAGAGACAGTAGGAGGGTGTTTTGGTAAGTGCAGCTGCAAGTGGCCAAGGTTTATGTATGAGGTGTTTATATTAGAACGAGCACGAAACAGAACCCCACTTGAGAGCACTCAAACATAATCACAGCAGACGTGAAATGGATGTATGTATGTAGGTGAGGATGAGTGATATACTTTAATGGAGTATACTCAACTAAAATAGGTAGAACACTAAGTTTCCATAGTATTAGACTCAATGATGAGCCACAAAAGCGCAGCAAAATAAAATTATACCCGGATTTGGGCATAGAGTGTGGGCTAACATTCCTGATTATATATATATAGGATGCAGCCTAATAAGTACATAACTGAGGTGGCCTATGTCGCTGGATGTAACAAGGTGCAGCCAACTCTGAGGTAGCTGTGGCAGATATAGCAAGGTAGGGGTGTGCTCTCACTCAGGTATGTGTGAGTGAGTCAGCCTACCCATGTAATCATGTTGAAAAGGCAGATAAACCTGCAAATGTCAGTGTCAATACTGTCAGAGAGACCCAGTCTCAGCAGTGTGTAACAAAGTACCACCACTGGTAATTTCACTGGGTTAGGGGCACACCCCTTCTAAGGGATGCCTGTTACAGACACAGGTGGCTGTTGCCACGGTAATAAGAAACACTGAACAGAAGTAGACAAGTAGTGCTCTACTTACACCTCGGTAATGTAATAACAGAGCAAGTCATCACTCTGTGGTGGTTGTGGTAAGTATAGCAAGGTAAGGCGTGCCTCACTCAGGTAAGTATAAGTGAGTCAGCCTGCCCAATAATATAGCAGTACAGGACAGAATAGAACACGAGCAAGTGTCAGTGTCAGTAGCTTTAAAAAAAGCAGTCCACAGCATGTAACAATTACCCACACTGGATATACACTGGTGTAGGGTCACCCCTGAAGGGGGGGGGTGTCTGTTCAACACAGGAGTGGCTGTTGCCGCGGTAAGGTGATAGAGAACAGTATACACAAGTTGTCTACTTACAGCCGGTAGGTAAAACAAAACAATATCCGGTAAAACTAGGTAGCAGACCCTATGGTAGCCGCTTAATAGCTATGCACCCTCTGCTGATGCTGGCGCTTTAAAGTATGCCCACGGTGCTGCTATGGTTAAAAATAGGACGCTCAATGCATATGCATAGCTCCGTGTAGAGAGCTAGTAAGAGGCGTCGCGCTCCGATCACGAGCGTTAGTCCCGCCCTTATGACGTGATAACGTGATAGGCCACCTCAGTATATCTACTTTAAGCACCCACATCCCCTTCAGGGTGACCCTACACCAGAGATATATCCAGGGTGGTAATTTGTTACACTGCTGTGACTGCTTTTTTTTGAAAGCTACTGACACTGACACTGCAGTGTTCTATCTGCCTGTACTGCTATATTATTGGCAGGCTGACTCACTTATACTTACCTGAGTGAGATCACGCCTTACCTTGCTATACTACCAACAACCACCCAGAGTGGATGCTTGCCTCTGTTATTACATACCGAGGTGTAAGTAGACACTACTTGTCTACTCTTCTGTTCAATGTTCTCTATCTATCTACCGTGGCAACAGCCACCTCTTGTCTGTAACAGGCATCCCTAGAAGGGTGCCCCTACCCCAGTGAAATTACCGAGGTGGGTACTTGTTACCCCCTGCTGAGACTGCGGTCTCTCTGACAGCTATTGACACTGAATTTGCAGTGTTCTATCTGCTTTACACTACATGATTACATGGGTAGGCTGACTCACTCACACATACTTGAGTGAGAGCACCCCTACCTTGCTATATCTGCCACAGCTACCGTCAGAGTGGCTGCACCTGTGTTACATCCAGCAGACATAGGCCACCTCGGTATATATACGTATTAGGCTGCATCCTATATAAATAATCAAGGATGTTAGCCCACACTCTATGCCCAATATCCGGTTAATTTTATTTCGCTGCGCTTTTGTGGCTCATCATTGAGCCTAATCTACTCTGGAAACTTATTTTAGTTGAGTATCTACTCCCATTAAAGTATTTTAATTCACTCTCCTCACCTTACATACATACCTATCCATTTCACGTCTGCTGTGATTTATGTTTGAGTGCTCTCCAGTGGGGTTCTGTTCTTTTTGTGCTCGTTCTATATTCTCACTCCAGATAGCAGCACCACATTACTATATACTCTAGCACAGGGTTTCCCAAACTTTTTTTTCCGTGACCCGGTTATTTTTGAACTTTTCCTTCGTGACCCACTAAAAATGTTATCGCCTATACTGGCCTATAGGGCCTGCACAGACACACACACAGCCACTGATACACACACACACACACACACACACACACACACACACACACACACACACACACACACACACACACACACACACACACACACACACACACACACACACACACACACTGATACACACACACAGCCACTGATTCACACACACACAGATACTGATACACACACACACACTCTCTCTCCTGACTAACTCCCCCCCCTCTCTCCTTACTGATACCACCCCCTCCTCCCTGTGTCGTCGCCATCTTACCGAGGGCAGCTGCAGGAGGAAGGGGTTCCTTTCCGGAGGCTGCCTTCCACTCCTGTCCCCCCCCCTGGAGGAAGTGAGCGATGGGCTGCTGGGGCAGGAGGGCCGCGCCGCGCTTCCCGTCCTGTCCGGGAGCCGGTGGGAAGAGGGGAGAGGGAGAGAGAGCTGGTGGTGGGAGGAGGATAATGAGGAAAAAAGGGAAAGGAGTCAATGGAATGACTGTGTTAGAAGGGGGGAGTAAGGGGGCGGTGGAAAAGATTAGGAAGAAGAAGTGAAGAGAGGTATAAGTGGACAGAAGCAGGAGATGTGAGAGAGAAGGGGTAATACCGACAGCCTAAGTAAGAAGTGAGGGAGGAAAGCGTGCGGGGGACATAAGGAGATGGAGTAGGAGAGGGTAACGGTGGGGGGCTGGGACGGGAGTGGGGTGAACGATGGGGGGAAGACAGAAAGGGAGTAGGAGCGTAGGGGCGGGAAACAATAACGATAAAGAGGGATATGGTGAGAAGAGAAGGGGTGAAAGAGCAAGAAAGGGAGGGGTTTGAGTAAAGCGAAGAGTGAAGCAAAGATGGTGGAGAAAATGGGGATTGTTCTAACAAAGGAGAAAAAGCTTAAAGTTGAGGGAACGAAGATAAAAAGGGAGATGGGAATAAATGTAAGGAGGGGAGGGGTGGGTGGGGATGGAGGAAAGAGGTGCGATAGAAGAAAATGGGCAGCGGGAGGGGTGGGGTTTGAACGCAAAGTGTGGAAGGGGAAATGAAGAAAGCTGACAATAAGACACCAGAGGTGAAGGGTAGGAGATAGGGGGTAAAAGGGGTCAAAGAGGATGAAGAGGGGAGAGAAAAGAAAGAGAAAAGTAAATAACAGTTCTCGGATTTCAAAGAGGTGGATAAGGAAGTGAGGAGTGGGGAGTGGAGAGGATGGGATTAAGGAATGGTCAGAAAGGAGGGGTAGGGTAAAGTGAGTGGCAGAGGAGAAGAGGGAGATAGAAAGCGAAAAAGAGGTAGGAGAATAACCGCTATAAGAGGGGCAGCACGTCGAAGTGGTAGGAGGAGAGCGGGAAAAGAAGAGAGTAAAACGGGGAGGGATGTAGGCGTGGGGGTGGGGTGGTTAGGAATGAGATGGATGGGGGGGGGGTGGCGGGAAGCAGAATGGGCGTAATATAAACAAAAGGAAGGGAAAAAAGGGAGAGGTGAAGAAGGAGGGAGAGTGATTATGGAAGAGGGGGGAGGAATAGGGAGCGATGGAGAAAAGGGGGAGAAGAGACGGGGGTGGAACGGAGGAGAAGGATGGGTGTGCACAGGGTGGAAGCGGTTAGTTAGGATGAAAAGGAGATAAGATGTGTGCGGGATGTGGGGGATGAGGTGAAGAAGCCAGTGGCTAACTAGGGGAGGGAAAAGTAGGGGGAGACTTATGTCGCGAGAGAAAAGATGTGATTAGAGGGAGGAAGTAACGAAAGCGGAGAGCACAAGAGAGAAGGCGAGTAGAGAAGCATGAAGACAATGTCGGAGGGAAGAAGTTAGAGGGCTGTACGGCTGAAGAAGATAAAAAGGAGGTAATGTGGAGAACGGAAGCGGTGGGGGGAAAGGGAGCTTGACTCATAGTAGGTTCCGGGTGACGTCATAGAGCCACCAATCTGATTGGCCAGAGGCTGAGGACCAATCAGATTCACGGCAGCTAGTACACCTTTCGATTTTTATATATTAAGATAGGCCTCAATATAACTAATAGTCCAAACTGACGTTTTTTTTTTTTTATAACAAGTTTCAACTGGGTTTCAAGACCTCACAAGCCCACACTGGCTCTATGGTGAGCATCATTTGAACCCATTTAGGCTAGCTACTTTTTCATATTTCAAAATAAAATCAAAAAAAACATGCCTTATCACACGGGACTGCTGTTTTAAAGCTCTACGTCCTCGTCCCATGGTGGGTAGAGGCACGCTGCGCTCAGCGCTTCGCCCTGCTCGACCGTTACTTTTCCGGCCGGCTAGGTGCACGCGCGTCCCTGGGGGTGAGGCTTCGAGGCGAACCGTGCATGGTTACTAGCTTGCGGCGGGAAATTCAACTTTTGACGCTCTGCAAACGGCTGAGCTCCATCAGTCCGCCCGCTTCCACGCAGGACACGTGCATTGGGTCCAACGTGTCTAGCGTGACGTGCCCGCCCCCTCACGCCACCTTGGACGAGCCCTTTTTTCCTAACATAGTTATTCATTCTGCTTCCATTACAAGCTGTCGCAATGGCAAATAGTCCTCCTTTTCTAAAACCACGTGGCTAGTACAGTTTTCCCCGTTTTACTTTAAAACATGATTCTGTTTCCTTCAGTCCGACATCTTTTGCAGACCCCTTCAGACAAATGGGAGGCTTGCTCGGACCATTTAACACATAAAAATATCCTTTGTCACGTGTTGCCATTATCTGCTATTCTGGCTCAAGAAACCACACAACACTGTGTCAGAGAATGACACGGTGGGGGGGGGGGGGGGGAGGTGGAGCTGTATTATATCAATAAAGAACAGTGTAATCAAGTTTTGTGAAGCCTAGAGGAAAGTTGAATATTGCTGTGGTAAATAACAGTCACACATTTTGAAATTTGTATTTTTATTACAGCACTAACCAAAATGGATGCAAGAACTAGAATTGCTTATAACCTCACGCATGTCCACAAAATGCTGCTTAACACCTCAGCAGCCATCTTGGGTCCAATCCACCAAACTCTGTGAAGTCAGGGCTCACGCCGTATGTTATTTCCCTGAGGTAACGTGAATCCACAACGCTAAATATCTTGCAAACACAACAGCCGTTTGTCTCATTAGCAATCGCTTTACGTCATGTTTCGTTCATTAGCCCTGCCTTGCGTTAGCTTCCAATAACATGGGTCAAGCGGTCTTACACCCAAAGGCGGTGTTACTTCTATCAGGCCCTGAGTAGGTGTTTAATAAGTTTAAAAGAAAAAAAAGAAGAAGAAGACGGGAAGTAAACGACCATGTAACTACAATATGAAAGAAAATCACACCTACCGCGGCTTACCTTTATCCTACCCTGTAAAAGAGCTATTTCAGGGTTTTACGGAGTAACGAACAATTTTAATTCTGACATAAAAAAAAGGAACGTTAAATCCCTACGTTCACTTTAATCAGCTCTGAGTGGTTATGCAGAATGAGGAGGAGATACACCTTTGCATTTCGATTGCACTATAGATTCGTTATAGTTTTGCAAGGATTCGTTTTTCTTTTTTGTTTTTTTATGGTTAAAAAATTTCTCTATGTTTTACAAATGAAAAATGTCCCCCACCAAACAACAAAAATCCCAATGACAATGTTCTTTACGGCTGGAAATCAAGCAACTGCTTTATTCGACTTTGATGATACCCATAATACTTAGGTCATTAACAGGCTTGGTGATTCTGGGCCTTTGTAGTTATACTCTAATATCTTCGCCCATTCACCACCTGCGCACTGCGGCGACATTGTGCGGCGCTCAAGTGCCGCGTGGCGAAAGAACACAGGGCGGAACCCCTCGTGTATACCGATGGTATACCGTATGGAAACTACCATTGCTGCAAAGCACGGCATCCACGCTGCGGCAGTCGCGGGAGTCCTTTTGAAAGTGTGATTCCTTGCTGCTACAGCCGAGTCGAGGTCAGTTTCAGCAGCCAATCAATGCATTGGCTCCTGAAGACTCGGAACGCTCCCTGTCCCAGCCACTCATTCACCACACACTCACTCACTCACCACGCGATTTTCTTTATGTTTATGTTTAGTATTTTTTATGGTAGTTTTTATGTTTTACACAGCCCCCCCCCCTCTCTAGCCCCCGGCCACACCCCTGCTCGCCCGCTCTTGGCCCCCCTCGATTAGTATAGATAATAAAGGGGGGGGGGGGGAGACCGACGGGCGGGGGGGGGGGGGAGACACGGGGACGGGGGGACGGCACTTCGCAATGTTGCACAGAAACTCTTCCATCTCCCCCCGCCCCGCTCCCCCACATTCGTGTGCTGGTATAATCACACATTTGCCACCGACGAGGCGCACTCGCCACCACAAGCGTTCGCGACAGTGCGCTTGTGTGACGGGGCCTTCATGTTGAATGGGATATCAGTATCGTGTGTTAAGAGTGTCCTGAATAAAGTAAGAGCAAGCGGTTGTAAGGGCAATGTGGCAATAGGGGCGTCTAATCGCTAGGGGTGTGAAACAAATGCGGCGGTATTTGAACTAGTGAAGGGGGTGTAAAGCTGGCGTGGAACCAGGAACCAATAGTGGTAAATATTAATGCTATATACAGAATTAAATGTCACTCGTAATTAACTAGCAGCCCTTAATTACAACATATTATGAATTTTTCATTAATAAGATGTGCATTTAAAAAATGGAACTTGTTATATCCATGACGCTATTTTTATATTATATATATAATAAAAGGTTTAATAAAATGTTTGTGTTTCAGGTCAAAACAAGACAGGATAAGGTGATATAAATATCAAGGGGAGATAAAGGTTTCAAAAATAAAAAAACCAATTATATAATATAACAAATATTCAAATAACAAACAAAATAGATGTGCGTGTGAACTACTTTTCTTTAACATCCTTACTGGAAGAAATGAATCCAATATCGATCAATTCCGAAGGATTTCTAGCGACGCTGAGATGACAACAGACCGGCATCGAGACACGAGGGGGGGGGACTGGTTGGTGACGAAGCTTCTCTTGAACAAAACGCACCAGTATCCATACAGTAAATCTTATTCTCCGCAAATAGGCCCAATTTATGGCAAACAACATTTTAACCACTGTGGGAACTCTACGTCCATTCAATATCTCAGGGATACAGATTAAGCCGCCCATAAATAAACAGAGATTGCCGCTGAAATGCATTATTTTTTATGGTAAAATCCCATTGCGAAAAGCGGTGTTAACACTACAGTGCTCTTTCCTAAACGTTAAGATGACTTAAAACCACTCCATTCCTTTTTCTTCTTGCAATTATAAACATAAACAACGCAGCATCCTTTACATAATGATTTAACAGGGGTTCTCAACGTCCAGGCCGAACAACCCCCAACCGAGTCATGTGTCAAGATACCCTGCTCAGCACAGGTGGTGCAGTTTAGACTGAGCCACTGATGAGACACACTGGATTGAAGCAGGGATATTTTTGAAAACATACGGCCTTGGGGGGTCTGGGGGACTGGATTTGAGTCAATCCTGAACTACAGGATACCAGAACTAAACAGATAACTTTCACAAAAATGGGGGAGGGGACGCTGTTTTCCATAAAGAAAAGAATATGGTATCGACAGTATTTATAGTGTATTGAATACAGTGTGTGTCATGTACTGTATGTATGTATTATGTATGCATGTGTGTGTTTTCGCCCACCCTTCTGTAGATCTACTACTTTTAACGGTGTCATGTGCCTGGTTACCTTGTATTTGCAGAAGCTCTGAGGTTCCGCCGGTGTTAGTGGGAAGACAGGACAGGCTTTTGGTTGTGGATGGTAGGTTCTTTCTCACTGGTGCGGCCCTCACATCTCTTGCAGGATCCAGGAGTGCTGGGAGGCATTCCTGCAGAGAACCCTCTTCTAATACTCCCCCTGATTATGCAGTCACAGCAGGGTATATAAAAACCAGGAAGCTTATTCTTTCCTAACATGGTATCAGCATACAACTGGTTCACTTCTATGCCCTCCTCCGGATGGTCCCTGGAATCAACCCCAGGCTAGTGCCCAAGAATCTACCTAGCTCTTCCCCTATCCCTGGCAGAATAGGAGGTATTAGTCCCAATCCCTAAGGGAGGGGATGGATGTCAGACCCCTGACTCCACACTCCCTGGGAACACACTCCTCATGGGAGAGACCACAAACTAATTGGCGTACAGACCCTTAAGTACCCTAGGGGAGGTCTAGGTCTGAGCCCCTAATAAGCAGAACACAGGCCTAGTCCCACCCCCCGAGAAGCTGCTTGATGCAGGGGAAAACCTGGATTAACGCTAACACTTCCTGCACTGGTACCAGGCTTACATGTTAGGCAGGCAGATTAGTAACAAAAGAAACATGGCTATATATATCTATAACTCAAAAAAAATAAATAGACGATACTGTTCTATGGCTAACGAATGCTTTTATTTGTGCGAGCTTTCGAGATACACTGATCTCTTCTTCGGCGATGTTACAATGAATGAAGCAAGCAAAGGTATACTTAAAAACATTGTCTCTTGTAATGTTATCTTGCTTGTCTCTCCCCTGTGTGTGGATGTGATTATGGTTATAGGTGTTAATGGTTCCTGAAAGTTAGTGATTTAGAGTGTGTGTGTGTATACTGTGTGAATATAAATGAATGGAGAGCCCACAGTGTAACAGTGCTTTACAAAGGTGTGTGTGGGAGTGGGAGTTATATAAATGGTGTGGGTAGTGGTGTGAAATGTGAGAGATTGTAGCATATATATCTTTTGTATACTGAATATCTGTGCTGGAAACCTGCGCTTCTCCATTTTGTTGAGTTTGTGGAGAAGAACAATGTTTTCTATTGGGTAGTCAGAGCAGTGGTTTTTATGTTGATTAAACCGTATATTCACTATTAATCATTATCCCAAATAAATTGAAAAAGTCAAATTTATATATTTTGGTGCAACCTTGATCACATATATTGATTTGTACGATCACTATGTTGAAGGCATAGATGATTGTATGTATTTTTTTTTTTATAGCTCACATCCATGTACATAGCGCTTCACAAGCAGTAATACACGTGACATAATAACACACATTGGGAAATGAGCGGCTGTTGGACATAAAGTAAACATTAGGAAAAGTGAGTCCCTGTCCTGAAGAGCTTACAATCTAATGGTAAGTTGACTGAAGAACGTACAGAGACAGTAGGAGGGTGTTTTTTGGTAAGTGCAGCTGCAAGTGGCCAAGGTTTATGTATGAGGTGTTTATATTAGAACGAGCACGAAACAGAACCCCACTTGAGAGCACTCAAACATAATCACAGCAGACGTGAAATGGATGTATGTATGTAGGTGAGGATGAGTGATATACTTTAATGGAGTATACTCAACTAAAATAGGTAGAACACTAAGTTTCCATAGTATTAGACTCAATGATGAGCCACAAAAGCGCAGCAAAATAAAATTATACCCGGATTTGGGCATAGAGTGTGGGCTAACATTCCTGATTATATATATATAGGATGCAGCCTAATAAGTACATAACTGAGGTGGCCTATGTCGCTGGATGTAACAAGGTGCAGCCAATCTGAGGTAGCTGTGGCAGATATAGCAAGGTAGGGGTGTGCTCTCACTCAGGTATGTGTGAGTGAGTCAGCCTACCCATGTAATCATGTTGAAAAGGCAGATAAACCTGCAAATGTCAGTGTCAATACTGTCAGAGAGACCGCAGTCTCAGCAGTGTGTAACAAAGTACCCACACTGGTAATTTCACTGGGTTAGGGGCACCCCTTCTAAGGGATGCCTGTTACAGACACAGGTGGCTGTTGCCACGGTAGATAGAGAACACTGAACAGAAGTAGACAAGTAGTGTCTACTTACACCTCGGTATGTAATAACAGAGCAAGTCATCACTCTGTGGTGGTTGTGGTAAGTATAGCAAGGTAAGGCGTGCTCTCACTCAGGTAAGTATAAGTGAGTCAGCCTGCCCAATAATATAGCAGTACAGACAGATAGAACACTGCAAGTGTCAGTGTCAGTAGCTTTAAAAAAAAGCAGTCCACAGCATGTAACAATTACCCACACTGGATATACACTGGTGTAGGGTCACCCCTGAAGGGGGGGGGGTGTCTGTTCAACACAGGAGTGGCTGTTGCCGCGGTAAGTGTGATAGAGAACAGTATACACAAGTTGTCTACTTACAGCCGGTAGGTAAAACAAAACAATATCCGGTAAAACTAGTAGCAGACCCTATGGTAGCCGCTTAATAGCTATGCACCCTCTGCTGATGCTGGCGCTTTAAAGTATGCCCACGGTGCTGCTATGGTTAAAATAGGACTAGCTCAATGCATATGCATAGCTCCGTGTAGAGAGCTAGTAAGAGGCGGTCGCGCTCCGATCACGAGCGTTAGTCCCGCCCTTATGACGTGATAACGTGATAGGCCACCTCAGTATATCTACTTTAAAGCACCCAGCATCCCCTTCAGGGGTGACCCTACACCAGAGATATATCCAGGGTGGGTAATTTGTTACACTGCTGTGACTGCGTTTTTTTTGAAAGCTACTGACACTGACACTTGCAGTGTTCTATCTGCCTGTACTGCTATATTATTGGGCAGGCTGACTCACTTATACTTACCTGAGTGAGATCACGCCTTACCTTGCTATACTTACCACAACCACCACAGAGTGGATGACTTGCTCTGTTATTACATACCGAGGTGTAAGTAGACACTACTTGTCTACTTCTGTTCAATGTTCTCTATCTATCTACCGTGGCAACAGCCACCTCCTGTGTCTGTAACAGGCATCCCTTAGAAGGGGTGCCCCTACCCCAGTGAAATTACCGTGGTGGGTACTTGTTACCCCCTGCTGAGACTGCGGTCTCTCTGACAGCTATTGACACTGAATTTGCAGTGTTCTATCTGCTTTACACTACATGATTACATGGGTAGGCTGACTCACTCACACATACTTGAGTGAGAGCACCCCTACCTTGCTATATCTGCCACAGCTACCGCAGAGTGGCTGCACCTGTGTAACATCCAGTCAGACCATAGGCCACCTCGGTATATTATACGTATTAGGCTGCATCCTATATAAATAATCAGATGTTAGCCCACACTTCTATGCCCAATATCCGGTTAATTTTTTTCGCTGCGCTTTTGTGGCTCATCATTGAGCCTAATCTACTCTGGAAACTATTTTAGTTGAGTATCTACTCCCATTAAAGTATTTTAATTCACTCTCCTCACCTTCATACATACCTATCCATTTCACGTCTGCTTGTGAGTTATTTTTGAGTGCTCTCCAGTGGGGTTCTGTTCTTTTTGTGCTCGTTCATTTCTCACTCCAGATAGCAGCACCACATTACTATATCTCTAGCACAGGGTTTCCCAAACTTTTTTTCCGTGACCGGTTATTTTTGAACTTTTCCTTCGTGCGCCCACTAAAAATGTTTATCGCCTATACTGGCCTATAGGGCCTGCACAGACACACACAGGGGGCAGCCACTGATACAACCATGACAAGCACACCACGGAGCAGCGATCAGCACACACCACACACTGGGAGCACACCACACATCACACACACACACACACACC
>WSYH01005159.1:0-30211 GCA_036426205.1 Ascaphus truei | reverse complement strand
GTTAAGCACTCCCTCAAGGGAGTGCTTAACGACGGAACCTACAACACACTAAGATAGAAACGCCACCCGCCCACCCCCCCCACCCCATAACCCCGTATGACCAGGATGGGACCCACAAGACAATGAGAGAGACAAATCAGTTATGAACCAGAAGTCCTACGGGGTACGCAGAAAGTCCTCAGACGCAGAGAACCAGCATGGGGGAGGCAGAAGCGGACCCACGGAAGGAGATTCCCCTAACTCCCATACTCCCTCCCCCCCCCCTCCTTTCTCGCTTTCCTTTTTCCATTCCCCTTGTCTGTCTTCCCCTCCCCCCCCCCCTCCCCGGGTCCTAACCGGAGATCCCCCCCCCCCAGTATGTCTGTCGGTCTTCCCAGTTTGTCCAAAGACGTCCACCAATTTACGAAAAGGATTGTCACATGCAGTAAACTGTTACGGTACGCTGCCGAGAGATTATCTACTGTATGTATATTATGTACTGAACAAAATAAAAATTTAAGTTGAAAAAAAAAAAAAAAAAAATCTTATCTAGGACTTATATTCACTCACACAACCCACGCACACACATATACTTACACATACACACACATATACCTTACCTGGAGCTCCTGGCACTATATACACGAAAAGCATGCGGCACGCACGTTCGCATAGGGTCGCGCGGCCGCACGCTGTATATTACAGCTCTAAGCACTTGTACAGCATTATTAAAATAAGGGAGGTTGTGATGCGGAAAAAGAAAAGAAAGATATAGCCATCCCACTGCATGGGAGCCCTACTCTGCACCTCTGCCAGTGAATGGGTTAATGCACCTCTTATACTCGCAGTGTAACAATACGCACTATGGCATTATGAGAGGTGTAATAATGCTCTCTGTGCCTCTCCTAACTCCGGCTTTGTTCTGTTCTGGAGGCAGGAGGTGCTGAGTGAGAGGGAAGGACTGGGCAAAGCTTTTCAAGCTTTTGTATGCAGCGGCAGGAACCAAATTCTAGCAGATAATAAAGAATGTCTGCCTCCTTATATAGCAGGCTTCCAACAGCAACAATTCCTTTGCAGCTCACAATGCCATTAAATGGGCTGACGACACATCGCTATAGATGCTGTTTTAACAGGAGCATCGAAGTGCCTACAAGACTATTTTTTTTAAGACAAAAAGGAGAAAAACTGATTAAAGCCACAGAGCCAGGCCCGTATCTGCTAGGCAATGGTATTCCATGAGACGGCTTCTGGTGCTGAAATGAAAAACACCATACAGCCCGTTCAAGTGAATGTGCCATAAGGTGTCCTGTGGAATACTGTAGCACCACTTAGTAAATATGTCCAAAGTGTATCAAAGAGAGAAATTGCATCAATGCTTTTTCTTCTTGGATTTTTTACACGTGCACATGTTCTTATCTGGAGTAAGATCTACTCTCTTTAACCTAACCCAGGGGTTCTCAACTCCAGTCCTAAAGACACCTCCCAACAGGTCAGATTGTCAGGATATCCCTGCTTCAGCACAGGTGGCTCAATTAGTGGCTCAGTCAATGACTACACCACCTGTGCTGAAGCAGGGATATTCTTAAAACCTGACCCGTGGGTGACCCTCGAGGATTGGAGTTGGCCACCTCTGTTCTAGCCTCTCGAGAAAAGGTACCGTCGCCTCTTATGGAGTATGAGAGTAAGAGAAACCTTCTCTTTCCTTTCTTCCTGTGTTGGAGTGTTTGACAGACGAGCTGAGAGCTGTTAATTACTCCCGGGGAATTGGCGGGGAGGTGAGCCATATTTAACGTGTATTGTGTCGGTTGTGCTGTAGGTGTTTAACAATGCAGCTATCAAAGAAAACCTTGCTCGGGCTCTGACAGCCCCTCGCTGTGATTTTAACCCTTTCACTGCTGAAAGACTGATAGATGGCATTAACCCTTTATTGCAGGAAATGCACTGCTGGTCCCACTAATCCTACAATGGCTTGTTCTGGTCTAGCAGAAGCACGTTTAGTATTGCCTAGAATAACTTTTTCACCTGGCTCCAGCTTGCCCACTTGGATAGCTTGTCTACGCCAGTCCTGGTTTTACATCTCCCCACCTAATAACTTTGAACCCCTTGGCTGCCAGCAAGGCATTGTCCCCTCTGACACCCAAAGGGATTAGACCAGGGGAGGCCAACTCCACTCCTCAAGGGCCACCAACACGTCAGGTTTTCAAGATACCCTTGCTTCAGCACAGGTGGCTCAACAGTGGCTCAGTCTCAATGACCGAGCCACCTTTGTCAAGGTAACGTTGATACTTGCTTATTAAAACCTTTTTTTGCATTTTCAAGACCACGGGAGTGCCACTACATTCATGGTCTAGTTATCTGTGGTTTGGTATCTTCACTGCACTGTTGCTGCTGCTCCTGTGGCATTCCTCTACAAGTACCGTGTGTGCACCTATTTTGGCCAATGTAAACCTGCAACCAGGCGATCATCCTACATCCTATACATTGCAGCCCCATCCAGCACTGTAAAGGTTAATCCATCTGCCAAGCCCGGGCTTCCATCACAATGGCAAGCAGTGATAATTAAATCCAGTGGGGTGTGTACTTATGCATACATATGCGCCCCATTATTACATATGTTGGCACGCTCTGCTGAGAGCAATGTATTGGTTTAATTAATTGCAATGTTCTTTTCTAATAGGCTCCTTCTTTCCTCCTCGCCTAGTGACGGACAATCCAATAATTCTGTATGCAGAATGTATTATTTCGTTGTCAAATTGCATAACTAATCACAGGCTAATTTCTTGCCTTTTGAGGGGCATGGAAACCCAATCACTGATTTGCATAATGCTACGTTAGTTTATCCACATGTTGGCATCTAAAACAGATCTGCGAGTGAGTCAAAGACTGAGCCACTGATTGAGCTACTTGTGCTGAAGCAGGGACTGATTGAGCCACCTGTGCTGAAGCTGGGATATCCTTAAAACCTGGCCTTTTGGGTGGGCTTGAGGATGGGAGTTGAGCATCCCTGGATTAGCTAACATACGCATGTAAGGCAAAGCAAAGCAAAACTGTATTAGTTCAAGGTATATTCACCATACAGTTTTGGTTCCCCAGGGAATATTTTACTTCTACCCCAAAGCAGCAAATACATTGCAATTTACACTTTTTGCTTTGCCTTCCATGTGTGATCTGGTTCACAACTCTAGTCCTTAAGGAGACCTAACAGTCCACGTTGTATTGTTATCCGCACATGTGCTGAAGCAGGGATATCTGTGAGACCTGGCCTGTTAGTGGTCCATGAGGATTGGAGATGGAAGCCAGAGCGTGAATCCTATTTACAGACATGGCCATTACCATCCTAGAGGTGAACAAGCTGGTTGGTCCTGGTGATCAGGGGCATGCCCAGATTTTGTAGAGTGCATTTATACTGTAGATCAGGGGGGCGCAAGATCTTTTTTTTTGGGGGGGAGGGCGCGTCGCTTACAGAGGCCCCGCGCTCTTCCCCAAGGCATTTAAATTAAATGCTGGGACTGCACGAGGCCTCTATAAGTATCTTTTACCTTGATTCAGACAATGCGTTGCTATGATGACGCGGCGTCATGTGACGTCACATGACCCCCGGCATCATTTGACGGCGCGTCAGCATAGCAACGCAGTGTAAAATGACGCCGCGGGTCACGTAACCCCCCACTGTGTCATTTGACGCTGTAGGTAGGGGGTGCGAACACGAAGGCAGTGCTGGCAGGGGGGCGCAGTGCCAAAAGATTGCGCACCCCTGCTGCAGCTGAGGACAGGAAAGATAGGGAATGTCTGCACTGCCTTGTACCTGTTTCTACATTGTAAATTACTCTTTGCCTTATGTATTTGCACAGGGGCGGACAACTCCAGTCCTCAAGAGCCAACAACAGGTCAGGTTTTAAAGATATCCCTGCTTCAGCACAAGTGGCCCAATCAGTGGCTCAGTCATTGATTGAGCCATCTATGCTGAAGCAGGGATATCCTTAAAATGTGACCTGTTGGTGGCCCTTGAGGACTAGAGTTGGCCTGCATTAGTATGTGTAATAATACATTACCTTTTTTTTTTTTAGGTCTTTTCTCCTAGTAAGACTCAAAGCGCTTCACAATAACAAAGTAAAGAAAAACATTTAAAACTATAAAAGACACTAAACACAGGATGTAACAGAATGACTTCTGTCTACCACTTTTGTATCTAAATCCCTCTCCTGCCTAAAACCTTTCTCACTGACGGCCCCACACCTCTGGAATGCCCTTCCCCTCATTATCCGAAAAGCACCCTCTCTCTCCACTTTAAGGCTGAGATTATACAGCCTGCAATTGCGCTCTTGCGCCAACCTCAAATTGGCTAATGCCCATGGGGCCGCCCTGTCTGTGTGCGCGATTGAGCGCGCTGGTGCGATTTGAAAATAAATGTTTTTCTTTTCACGTGTTGCCACGTGACGTCAGCGTCACGTGAGCTGGTTCAGCCAATGAGGACGGACCAGCTTCGTGACGACCCCGCCACGCCCCCGCATCGCCACCAGCACTACGAGCAGGGATCGCTTCTGCTCCAACCTTGCGGCAAGGTAAGAGCTTGCACTCTCGCAAGCAAGCAGGGTGTATGAGCTTAGCCTAAGCCCCATCTTAAAACATACAGGCGGGCCCAGGGCATGCGGCGGGTTCCGTTCTAAAGGTCCGCCGCAAAGCGAAAATCGCCGGAAAGCGGAACCGGCGATTTTCGGTGTGTGGGCATGCGCAGACCGGCAATTCGCCCTTCCACGCATGCACAACCTTGGAAAACCCTTCATTCTGCGCATGCGTGACCTTTGACCGGCTCAATGTGTGCATGCGCAGACATGGCGGCCCCCTTCTCGGTACCGCCGTATCACCAAAAAGCGGGGCGCCGAGAAGTAGGGCCTTGCTGTACCTCCTTAACGAAGCATATGTGTAGCTCTGTGGCTGATACTATACACCTCATACATCGACCATCACTCCCTGCAGACGCACTTACTAGAACACCTTCCTACTGTCTCTGTACGTTCTTCTTATTTACCACTTCAATGTAAGCTCTTCGGGGCAGGGACTCCTTTTTCCTAATGTTACTTTTATGTCTGAAGCGCTTATTCCCACTATGTGTTATATTATTTACGTCACATGTATTACTGCTGTGAAACGCTATGTACACAGATGGCGCTATATAAATAAAGATATATGTACAATGTAAAATGTAGTATTAAATGTCGGATTAGTGGAGGTGCGTTCATCAAATGCCTGGGTATACAGACAGGTCTTGAGCTTGGTTTTTAAAGATTTCCAGAGGGGGCGTCTTGGACCATACGAGGCAAAAAGTTCCAAAGAGAATGAACTCGGGCGCCAAAGGCTGTCAACGAGATTCTGGAAACCGTCAGCAGACCTGCACCTGCTAATTGAAGTGAGCGAGTGGGAGTCTAGGGAGCCAGAAGCGCCTTCGGACAGCTTGGATCCTGATAACGTACAGCTTTAGATGTCAAAACTAAAATCTTCAAACAAATTCCCCCACTTACAAACAGTGCAGAGAATGGAGAGCGGGTGCCCGGAGGCAGGAACGGGGCTGATTAGTTAACGCCATGGCATTCTGCACCAGCTTCAGGTGGCACAGCTCTGTTTCCGGAAGTCCCAGTTAAAGTGCACTGCGATAGTCCAGGTGTGAGGACACAAAGGTATGAATCAGTGTAGGGAGATCCTCTGGGGGAATCGAGTGCTTAATTTTGGCTATGTTCCTCAGGTGAAAGAATGAAGATTTGCACTGCTTTTTACCCTATAGCACCTGTCTTGTTTACACTGGAACCTACAGCAAACATACTATAACAGGTGCAAGAGGAGGAAAAGTGGTCTTGTCTTAAAGGTGTTGGTCTTTGGAGAGAGATTGGTCTGTAGGTGGTCAATACTTCCCACCTCCAAAACCAACACCTTTTACACAGGACCCATTTTCGTTTTACTAGAATAGAAAGAAACCAATTGAAATAGATACGATGCATTTGTAATCCCATTGTGTGTATAAAGTCCTTCTTCATTACTGAGTCTCCAGATTGGATTTAGTTCAACCAGGCTTAGGACAGCCCCTTCTCCTCATCCTTACCTCCTTAATTACATTCCAAGAAATACAAGAGCCCATCCTGTGTGCCTCTAGGGACCATCTTTATCCTGTACTGTATCTGCTGTAACTCACAAGGAAATTAACAAGTAACAGGGAGAGAAACTGATGGGGAAATAAAAGGAGTTATCTATCCGTTACAAAAATCAATCTGCCTAAAAATGCAATTTACTAATAGCCTTCCTGTAATGTTCTTCTGATAATGATGGACACTGTGTGGCTGTGCAGGATTGTTAACTATATGCAAAATAGGACTGGCGATGCCGACTTGGAGATCAATTCCTCTACAAAGCAGAACGCAATATGATTGAAGCAGGGATACCCTTTAAAACCTGACCTGCTGGGTGGTTCTTGTGGACTGGATTTGGGAACCACTGCAACAAGGTATATCGCAAGTGATTAGTGCAAAGTAGTGAATCTTATAAGAACCAGGAAAAGACAAAAGAGTTCCGTTATTTATCAAAGTTTCCCTGACACAAAACCTGGGCAGAAAACAGCACCAAATTGAACATAGAACAACAAAAATACATATATATATATACATAAATTAAATGGCTTAACCCTTTCACTGCCAGGGGGACCTGCAGCCTGTCTGGTGGTAAAATAATTAATTGTATACAAAATCGGCGAGGTTATGCAAATCTGTTTTTTTTTTGTAGATATATATAAGAACGTTTGGAAAACGTTTGCGCTTTGCACGTCAGGAAAACAGCAGCAAATGTCTGATTCTGTGTTAACCCCTTCACTGCCCGACGGGACAGAAATGCCTTTCTAAATCTAGTGGCAGTGAAGTGTTTAATGCACCGTTAGCATAGAAAAAGAAAAAGGAAGACTTTACAGCACGGGGTGGGAAACTGACTGAGTCTGGGTGAAGTGTAGGACATTTCCCCTGCGTTTGACAACTGGAATTTGCTAATGGAATTAGTTTTTTCACAAGCTGCTACATGACCTTGTGGTGTGAGAGTCAGATTAACCCCTTCCCTGCAAAGGCAATTGCCATCACCTTAAGCATGTCACGGGACTGCCCTGTGCCTCAGGTACTGAGAATTAGACGGACAGCTGTTGGGAGTAGTGATTTTCATTAAATTGCGATGGATCAGGGCACCATCGCACTGAAACTCCCACCAATGGCACTACAGTACAGTATTGTAGTTTAATGGAAAAGAAACATTGTGTCTGCCCAGTGCTACACAGGCCTCATCTACAGACATCACTGCATGAGCTGAACAGGAGTGGTGATATATCTGCAGTTACCAAAGGCACTGGGTATTTAAACATTTGTATATGCAGAATGATACAGGGTTTGTTATTGGCTGAGGCTTCGCTGTGGTGACCGTGGCTGGTCTTTGTAGTAACACAGGCCAGCCACGGACCAGGGACCACGCTCACCCAGTGAGTCCTAACCCCGACATACCTGTGGTTCCTCTATGAGTATCGTACTGTAGCTTGGTTTGGCAGATCAACAAGTTTTCTGTTGGAAGCTAATGGCGCTCTCCTGATTCCATCTGGCGTGTGAAATCATTTCCAGCTTGGTCTGCCAGTGCAGGGAACGCTCACTTCCTCAGCAGCAGGGGATAGGAAGGAACGGCCCTCCCTGCACAATGCTATTCACCATGCGCCATGTTACCAAAGCCGTGGTACGCCATATACACCTTCCAGCGCAGCTAAGTAAATATGGCGGTGAATGGGATGTACGGAGTCCTCCAGCATGGATCTGGGATAGCACTTCATAGCAAACATGGCCCCATTTGCCTTATTGACCACTTGACTGCCAAACGAGGCCGCGTCCATACTAAGCGCGACGGCACGCGCGGTGCGAACAAAAGGCCGTGCCTCTATGAGGCAGGTCATAGAGGGCGCTTCTGCCACGCCTCCCCGTCGCATCTCCCCCTAGGCCACAAATCGCCTCTGCAGCAGGCGCGCCCATCGCCACATGCTCCGTCGCGCGTGCCTAGTATAGCCTCAGCCTTAGGCGGCAACACGTTTCTTTCTAATCCGTCACTGGCGTTTCTGGTTTTCATTCCCTATGGGCGTCCTTTTTTCCTATTTATAGCTTGGTTTATCACGGCACTATACTGTATGTAGTCACCTCTTTACTTCATATTTCATTTTAAGGAAAACCTCAAACAAAACAAATGCCTAATATTGTTTAATTTGTGGCTCCAGTAACTGCATTTGTATCTAACTTTAGTAGGAGTGCTCCAACTTTAAAAGGGATTACTTTCCCGGTCCCTAAATCCAAGGGTTGTTCGTCACTACAAATCCTAAGGCAGCACTCTCATATAAAGAATCATTTAAAGATTACAATATTACTATACTATCCAGGAAGAGCAACGTCCCCCCACTCGGTTACTGTGCAAACCTCAAACCTGCAGCAATCTCGAATGCTCGAGGTTTTTATTCTTTAGTGCGTAATAACTGAGACTGTTCAGGCATTTCCCCGTAGTCCTTGCTAAAATGAAAGGACTGTTTTCTGCTCCCTGACATTTGCATCGACATTTCTCGGTGCAAAGAATAGAACCAGATGTCTCAAAAATAACTGCTGGATCTGGCTCTGTTATATGGCATAGGGAATCTTTGAAATGTGATACCTTTCTACACCGTTTTATACATGTTCAGTGGGGATATACTGTAATAATGAAATCTGACATCACTACTTTATTGGTCAAAGGCACCTACTGTGTAATGAGTGGAAAACGGAGCTCGTTGGTTGTTTATAGATCATTACAAAAGTGAATCGCTCATTGCGTAATACTAATTTAAATGTAGACAATAGTCTTTCAGCCAACTGTTTCTTTCATATTGCAATTGTCTTCCATTTCTCCATCACTTTAGGCCCTTCTTTGTCCAGTAATTTCCTTCACTGGGGGAATCTGCAATGTATGTGTCTTCTCCTCTCTGGGACTGCAGAATTAAGCTAGTAGAATGGCCGCAGTGCACCTGTGATCTGCTTTTATAGGAGAGAGCTTCTTAATAACAGCATTGCAATATTACGTGAATCCCACAGTGAAGTACAGTACCACTGCTCTTTAGATATGTCACTGGTCACATGCAAGAGCTTTTATAGTACAGAGGTCTGTCTGGGATCTGAACGCTTCAATCCCACCCCTCTGTGATCAAACAGAAGGAAAAACAGATCCTACGGTTGCTCTCATTAAGAACAAAGCAGAAAATGCTGGTGTTATTTCTCTTCTCTAACACTCTCTCCTCTTTTATCCCTTGTATCCCCTTTATGAATACCAGCCTCTCTTATATTCCTACCTCCCCCTTTTTTACTTTTACTTGCATCTTTCTTTTTGCTACGCTAACCGTGTCTTCTCTCTCCCTATCCATCCCTATGACTCTCTCCTTTCTCCCTAGCTCTCCCTCCATCATCCCTTTATCTGAATCTCCATCCTGCCTGGCTCCATCCTTCGCGTCTTTCATGCCTTTCTTTTCTTTCCCCCAATTCCATATTATGAAGGATCGGTGCTGCCCAGTCTACAATGCACCAACTTCCATTCACCTGAAACTAGGGTGACGCTTCGTTCCCTGTGTTACCCTGCTCATGGTCACTCATCTTCCTCTCCTTGTCTCTCTCTCTCTCTCTTACATTCATGACTCATTTATTTTCTCCACCTTTCTCTCTTCTTTTTTCTTCCTCTCTCTCATTGTCTTTCTCTCTTCTGCCCCCCCCTTCTCTCATGATAGCCACTATCCCTATCTTTCTCTTGTCGTTTATCTGCTCTCTCCTGTCTCTCTATCCCCTCTCTCATGTCTCTATCCCCTCTCTCGTGTCTCTCTGTCCCCTCTCTCGTGTCTCTCTGTCCCCACACATCCACACCAGGGGAAGGAACAGCACAGATAACATTCCAAGAGACACTGTTTTTAAGTTTACCTTTTGCTTCAGTCATTGTAACATCGCCGGAAGAAGAGATCAGTGTATCTCGAAAGCTCGCACAAATAAAAGCATTTCGTTAGCCACAGAACGGTATCATCTATTTATTTTTTTGATTATATATATTATATATATATATAGTCAAAACAAACATCACAGCGTGCACTCAATATATTGGTTCATATAGACAGGTGCTAGTCTCAAATAATAGAAATACAACATTACCATTCTCTCGTCCGGTAAAGAAAGACTGCACTTTGTGTAAATATGTATATCCCTCGTGTGTTCACATATCCCTTTCCTTTTCCGTTAGTATGGATGGTTTCTATGTTACACTGTTATGTTTGATGAGCCTTGTCCCATAGGATTGATCCAGTTTATGTGCTGTAAGGGGTATTTTGGCTACATTACCAGTTGTTATTTATGGGAAGCATTGCTACCTTTTTTTCTCCCCATAGTTTGCTTTATCATTATCTACATTTTTTTATTTGATTGGTGCTTTGTTGCTGCCTGTATAGACAGCCTATGGCTGTCCTTCACTCTTTCTGCATGCCCCATTGACTTTAGCTTGGGAATGGGCAGGTACGCTTCTAGTGGTCGTTCTGGCAGGCAGACAGGCTGCAAGACTGACCTAACTATAGGATAGATACATAGTAGCAGTGAATGAAGGCAGATCAGTGAGGTCATTACCTTCACAGACACCCCCTAAAGATGGCGACGGCTCATTACACACACCTGGCAGGTGATTTTTGCAGAGATTTTGCTAGTAGGTAATATGAGTCAGGTGTGTTTGTCACATGTGGTGAGGGTATATACTGTATATATGCTTGTCTGTCAGTTTGTCATTGCACCCCCTTGAGAAAGGTCCTATTCCAGAACCGAAACGTCGGATTGGGTGATTTATCTTTTCTATTCAGATGCCCAATACAGATTTTCATGATTACTGAACCGAGTGCAGTCTTTCTTTACCGGACGAGAGAATGGTAATATTGTGTATATATATATGTATATATTGGGCACTGGCCATTATCTTCTAACCCCATTAGAGCAAAAGGTACATATAAATGATATATCCAAGTAAGGATGTGCACAATTAAAACTAAAATAGAAATAGCCCTAAAAGTGACACACCCCCCAGCACCGCGGAGGGAACGCGCTGCTTGGCTGTATTAGGGGATGTGCCCGTTTTCCCATCTCCTTCACATTCATCCGGATAGAAAAAAAGACGCTGGTGAAAGGCTTGGCAGTGAGCAGATGAGCTGTGTAGCGGTGGTATTGACAGCAGTTAACCTCTCTCCTTAACCTCTCTCTACATTGCCAAAGGGAGAACTTGTGTGGGTGTCCATCACCAAAGATGTTTTCCTGTAAACACATCACTATCATTAGTGCATGAAGGGTCTCTGTGGGACTGCTTCACTAAAGCCACCACATTTACCGCCTGGATAAAACAAACATCGTTCCCATGCTCTGTTGGTAAAGCAATTAACCCAGGGGTTCTCAGTTCCATTCCTCAAGATCCCCCAACAGGTCAGGTTTTCAGGATATACCTGGTGGCTCAATCAGGTGGCTCAATCAGTCCCTGGTTCAGTGCAGGCAGCTCAGTCTTTGACTGACTGAGCCACTGATTGAGCCAGCTGTGCTGAAGCAGGGATATCTTGAAACCCTGACCTGTTGGGGGGGGGGGGGGGTGGTCTGGAGGACTGAGTTGAGAGCCCCTGAGTTAACCCTACCATGGATGAAGGCGCAAGCAAGAAAAAAAACAAACGTGTTGGATTAAAAGAAAAGGGAAGGCGGATGTGCTGATTTCCAAGGATACTGCCACACAGAAACCGCTCTCAACCTTGTTTCAAGGCCTCTCTACTTTGAACATTTACCATGTGAGATCAGAGCTTGATTCAAGGCCAGATATCTGAGCGCATCCTACATCTGAAAAGCCCCGAGCAGCCTGTGCTGCCTCTTTACTGGAGCTCGTGCCAATTAAGTGAAAGCTCTCAGACACATTTATCTTTTTTGGGGAACTATTTAAAAAAAAAAAATGTTTTAGAGGTGCAGTCCCTCTTAGGACCAATATGAACTAATGTCAGCAGCTGTCACTTTCAGTAGTTATAGGAAATACCGTTTGATATCCATGAATCAGCGGGACATCGATGGAATAGTGCTGTTCTCTTACAGAAGCCCCGCTCTCTCCCACCGGCAATCAGTTTTATTTCCGTGGGGAAGAGCGCAGGGGCCTATGTAATGCTTGGGGTGTGCAAATGCACCCTTGCACCCCTTCCCCCCCCCCCCTGGTTGCGCTACTGACCCTGAATCCCTCAAGTGGAACACATCTCGCTCAGGATAAAATCACAGGGCCTGTGTAGACTCCGACTAGTTGAGTGTTACCCCAAACTTTGAGCCACTGGTGTTGCACCATGTTTACCAGCGCAGAACTGCTTAGCAAAGGGGTTAGCTCTTCAACAGCCCGTCAGTGAGAGACTTTGCATATTCACATGTCCTTAGGGACAACACATGGATGGAGTCTACAGATATAGCATGTGTAACCCTCTCTGCCCGGCTCCTAGGGAGATTACATCAGTATGTTATATATGGCTACTCCGCATGGGTTGCCGTGACCCAGGGGCTGGATTCAGGCGGCTGGGCGATGCAGTAGTAAGGTTGTGGAATAATGGGCGCCAGGAAGTTTTGTCATACAACAGTCTTTTATTCAGGTCCCCGGGC
The DNA here is from genome assembly GCA_036426205.1 of Ascaphus truei. Classification (NCBI taxonomy): domain Eukaryota; kingdom Metazoa; phylum Chordata; class Amphibia; order Anura; family Ascaphidae; genus Ascaphus; species Ascaphus truei. The sequence continues at coordinate 17,528 of WSYH01005159.1, read as the reverse complement.
ACAGAGACCGCACACCACACTTTATGGTGTGCTTCCATGTATGCCCACTCTTAACACTCAGAAGGAGGTATATCTCTTAGTTGCCTAACTGTCCTTTTCTGTTTGGGATACCCCTCTGTAATGCTGGCCCATTGGGAATCCTAGCGAGTCCAGTACAGGTGACCCCAATACCTTTTGGTTTGTGTGGGAACTGCCACTTCCCTGTAGCCGGAGAGGACTGTTAATGCAGAAATGGGGTTAGAGCTGATTCGCTGACATCCAGGAGTCCTCGTTACTGAGGCCCTCTGTGGCACGCCGTTTTCAGACTTCGGAACTAAAATTGGACTCCCTTAAACTTCTTCTGGGATCCTAACTTAACTACTGTAGGGTACTGTACCTAGCTACAACATAATAAAGTAGAGGGGGGCTGGCCTGTACTATTGCATTATGAAAGCCCTATCTCTCCTCCCCGAGGCTCCTCTCCTGAAACCTTCACCTCCCCTTATGTACTCTGTGTGATATCACGATCCCATGACAACATAGGATGGGGTGTGGTCCTGTGTACAATAACCATACTAGTAACCCTTTTAGAGGGGGGTGACACATGCAACATGTCACACCAGAGGAAGCAATGACGCCTGTATTTGTATGTATTTCCTAATGAACTATAAGACATTTTTGTTTATCCGTGAAGAAAGATTTCATTAAGTTGTCAGTATTTGTATGCGTTAGAGAGGTTGGTTTTTCCTATGCTTCTATATACATAGCCTGTGGATATTTGTGTATCAGATTGTATGGAAGCACCACTGGCTGAACAAATAAGAGACTGACTCTTTGATCAGTGATCTGTTAATGTTGTTACTAATCCAACACCAGAAATATTCTAGCCTGGGGTTTGTTGAGTCCGGGATTCTGAGACAAATTACACAGCGCTTCGGGAGACAGCCGGTAATATAGGACATCAATCATTCATTCATTATAAACGTTTAATGCTCCAATAGTTCCCTCTCTACAGTAGCCACAATACTTTTTTTTTTAATGTTAACCATTATTGAGATGTCACATTTAGCTGAAGCTGTGATGGGGACTAGGATGGTAGGAGTTTGGCTAATACCAAACAATAACTCCTTTTAGAGACCATTTGGAAATCCTGTACCTAACACACAGGCCCAGATCACCTAAAGGGTGCTACTCTTTAGCACGCCTGAGTTCCCATTCATATGAATGAGAGCAAAGGCGTGCTAAAGTTTAGCACCCTTATGTGGATCTGAGGCACAGGGAGATATAGTGAGTTATCCAAAGTCACACTAACATTTTATTGAAAACGATTCTCAGAAATCTGACATTTCCATATTTGTATACAGTATATATATAAAAATGTGTTGGACTTTGGCGAACAATGGGTGGTGGACTTGGATTGATTCAATCTTGATAAATTGATTTTCAGTGGATACAATGTGGCAGGAATCCATATCATTGGTACCATTGCCACCATCCTAATTGGGGTTAGATATGGCACACGTTACCAGCCTGTGGCCATCTGGGAATATCTCTGTTCTTTTTTCTTATTAAATGGCCTAGCGTGTTCCAAACTCTGATCATGAAAACCCTTCTACTTTATCTCACTTTTCATTTTATACAGCCAACTAAGGATTTAAAACTCTCTTAGTTTTATTTGGGGGAATTTGTCCTTTTCCTGTTCCCAGTTACACTGGGACATCCCTGCCTAAATCTGAAAATATATCTAAACATTTTGAATCATAGGCTGTTACTTTCGTCATACATCTTAGTTCAATTTGTTTTTTTAATTTAATTAAACCTTCACATGCACACCGTAATGAGAAATACACCAACATTTCAATTACTATGGTGGTAAAGTTACTCACATATAGAGCAGCACAGTGATTAATATAAAAAAAAATGTCCATTGGCTAGGATCGAAAACTTAGTGAGATGCATCGATAGTGAAGTAATTGATTATTATTTTCATCAGACACTTTGCTACACTGTTCTCATTTGTTATTTTGCCTTACTAGATAATGGTCCTACTTATTTAACCACATTAGTCCATAAGCGAGTTAGTGGCACTGCGGCTTTTTACTGTAAGAGTTTATGGTTACCATCGGTCCACAGGTTTCCCCATGTTTTATGGATGATGTCAGCACCGTGATGGCAGGAGGTTAGCAAACTCTTTCTCCTACACTCAACATTTTTGCAGCCTCCTTAATGAGGCCAGACAGGGCTACCTGGCTTCTGTCCTGTGTCCTCTTCTCCTCACTCCAGTGGATTTCAAGCCCACAACTACTTTTTACTGAACTGGGACAATATAATAAAGGCGCAGCTGTCGCCACATTCAAGGTGTTTCGGGCTATTTGTCATACCCTCTGGGCTGCAAAACTTGACGGGAAAAAGAAATAAATAAGACCAGATGTATCCATGAAAATGAATTCCATTTCTGGAAACTGCATTTTCTTCCTATTATAAATCTGGAGAAACTCCACAGCCAGTGCTTCTAGATTTATGCCAGGCATATGGCATTGAACAATACTATTTGTTTTTTAATGACTGTTTTAATAAGTTTATACACATAAAGCTTCCAAGTGTCTGTTCATTTGAGAAAAAATTCCTACGGAGTGAGTGTCTATATTATTTATAAAATGTTTTACATGTAAGTAGTGCATTGAGAGTTACCTCTCGTTTTCACGTATGTCCTGGGAATAGAGTTAAGATGACAAATAATACATGGTTACATAAGTGAACCGGGTATACATTATATACAAGACATTGCATGCACAGTTAGAGATAAGATATGGTATAGGCGTATGTAACTGTTACAGATTAAAATATGGGACAGCTTTAGTTTTGAAAGAACTTAGACTTGTGGAGGCTGTGAGAGTCTCCGGTGGACTGTTCCAGTTTTGGGGAGCATGGTAAGAGAAGGAGGAGCGGCCGGATACTTTGCTGAACCTTGGGACCATGAACAGTCTTTTGGAGTCAGAACTCAGATGATAAGGGCTGCAAGTGGTAGGGGTGAGGAGCTTGTGAGTGTATAATTGAGACCGCGGTAACAGTGCGTGATATGACCAATAAGACATGTAGTATATCAGGGAAAAGAGGACGCTGGAGATTGACCTGTCCTGCGGTTGCGTATTGCAAAGGAAGTTACTGTTTCTACCATATTCACTAGTAGTTCATGTGTACCTGATGTGTTTTGATTGCGGATACTAGCGGACCAGGTGTGCTGTGACTATTTAAATCCCCTATGAGTACTGGAGCCCTTATTCTTTGACAAAGCGCCATAGCCGGCGCGAAACACACTAGTGTCTCTCGTTCCCTTTTGTACGTGCCACTAAAGTTTTGTTGCTATTGGCTCCGGCCGTCCAGGTCTGAATTCTTTGTGCTGTGCACCGCCAATACCTTCTTCCTATTATTCATCTGGAGCATTTTTGCAGCTGGATGACTTTGATAAATAGGCATCAATGATGAGTGATAACCAGCCTGAGCTGGGACGGTCCTGTTGAATTAGGGAAAGTGAGCACCCCTTTCAGGACACCCCTCACTGTCACATCAACTGATCGTCACACGACCTCCGACAAATTGTTCCTTTTAAAATCTACGGCCGTCCTTAATCCTTAATGAAACGAGTACACTATTCCAGAACAGACTGTTACCTTTGAAATTACCCCCATCCACACTGCCTTCGTGCTATTAAACCTTCTATATACAGTATATGTCAAACCTGACCTTTCTAGCACTTTTTATGAGCTGTAAAACACATCATTCAGGATCCCCATGGCAGTGAGGGTTTCCGGACCAGCACTGTGTGAGTGCTACATTATCATGATTATAGAGAGAATATTTCGTTTGGTTTCCACACAATTCCACAAGATATAAACCCCCTTTCCCAGGCGTGGTGCTTATAATAAAGAGCAGACTCGTCAATTCTAACTGCAACTAAGCAAAACTTATTTTGTTGACTGCTGACGCCTAAATTATTTATGGGCTACGCCGCACCTATTTATTGAGAGTAGCTGTGTCACAAGCCCACAGCTTATTAATTAGGCAGCACGCTGACAGCAGGCAGCGGGGAAAAAAGTCCCTGTGATAAATGGGAAAAAATAGTCACCGCGCTGAGGAAGGAAGAGTGCCAGAACTGGAAACCAAGACACTAATTCCAACTTCACAAAACATCAAAGCAGCGATCAGATAATCGGGAGCTGAAAGGGAATTCATTAATGCAGCATCTCACGTCTGCGCCCACCCAATGACCATGAGCATTTTGTGTTACAGTATAAGTAGTGAGTAACACTACACACCGGGGGCCTTATTCGATATTATCCCAAGCGGCCAATCAAGCCGTTTACGGCTGAAGTGTATGGTGAGTTTTGGGTTAAAAAAACGGCCCGAATGGCCACTTCGGACTAGATAGGATTAAGCTTTAAGAACTCTACAGAGCTGTTCCTGCCAAACGCCGTCAGATGCCAGTAACGCAAACGCAGTGCAAGAGAAGAATGAACCGAATGCTGACCACCCCTTTCCTGTCCGTTACTACTGCCGATGAGAGCAGAGGAGTAGCGGTGAGTGTAAGAAATAACTAAATAAAAACACTTGTTAGTGGTGATAATTTCCTCAAAGATGATAATAAAACAATATGCTGTAGATGGGGGATAAAAAGTGAATATAGAGACTGTACTCACACGGCCGTGTGTGAGACTAGCTCACATAAGGTGGTTCTTTGTGCACTGACTGTGCCTTCTTTCACCAGTGGATTGTTCGTCACTCGGTCACTTGGTGTCATGCATGTGCCCAGCATCCTTGTACTGGACCCAATAAGGATGACAGCCACAGGAATGGTATAAACTGTGCAATTTAATAGTTAAAAAGTAAGAGTATCCAATAACTCACATGAACAAAACATCTCAGGTGCAGGTAGCCACTCTGAGTACTCCGGTGCAGTTACTTCCTGTTTCCGCGTCCGGTCGACAGGACTGCAGACGGAGTGCTTGTGAAGGCTACGGTGGTCTTCGATGGACAAAAAGCTACACGTTCCAACTCGGAACTACGCGTTTCGCAAACAACTTTGCTTTGTCAGGTTCCTGTTGGTATCGTGTAGCAGACGCAGCTCTTATACCCTTGCAGGCATTATGTTTCCTCAAACCGTGATAATCACTCTGGGTTCTACTGTTAGTTACTAAAGACTGATTCTACAGATGCTTTTAAATCTAATTTATAGTTTTATGAATTACTCCATATAAGAAATTGTATAAAGGTAACTAACAGTAGAACCCAGAGTGATGATCACGTTTAGAGGAATCAGTAAACAACTGTGACCAATGAAACATAATGCCTGCAAGGGTATAAGTGCTGCGTCTGCTACACGATACCAACAGGAACCTGACGAAGCAAAGTTGTTTGCGAAACGCGTAGTTCCGAGTTGGGACATGTAGCTTTTTGTCCATCAAAGGCTACCGTAGCCTCCGCAAGCGCTCCGTCTGCAGTCCTGTCGACCGGACGCGAAAACAGGAAGTACTCAGAGTGGCTACCTGCCCGGAGATGTTTTGTTTATGTGAGTTATTGGATACTCTTACTTTTTAACTATTAAATTGCACACTTTATACCTTTCCTGTGGCTGTCATCTTTATTGGGTCCAATGCAAGGACGCTGGGCGTCTACACATGCATGACACCAAGTGACCGAGGGACGAACAATCCACTGGTGAAAGAAGGCACAGTCAGTGCACAAAGAAACACCTTATGTGAGCTAGTCTCACACACGGCCGTGTGAGTACAGTCTCTATATTCACTTTTTATCCCCTATCTACAGCATATTGTTTTATCATCATCTTTGAGGAAATTATCACCACTAATAAGTGTTTTTATTTATTTATTTTGCTCACCGTTACTTACCTTTACCGTATTGTATTGTATGTCTTTATTTATATAGCGCCATTAATGTACATAGCGCTTCCACGAGTTATGTATATTACATGTGGTAATCAAATAAATAACAGAATATAAAAAACAGATCATGGGAATAAGTGCTTAGACATAAAAGTAACATTTGGAAGAGGAGTCCCTGGCCCCGAGGAGCTTACAATCTAATTGGTAGGTAGGCGAGGAACGTACAGAGACAGTAGGAGGGAGTTCTTGGTTAATGCGTCTGCAGGGGGCCAAGCATTATGTAATCGGTGTTCAGAATATTCATAGTGCTATTCATATTGCTTCTTTAAGACAAATGTGTCTTGAGGTGCGTCTTAAAGGTGGATAGAGAGGTGCTAGTCGGGTATGAGGGAAGGGCATTCGAGGGTTGGGGCAAGTCAGGAAAAGGTTTAAGGCGGAAGGGGAGGGGCTTTAGATACAAAGGGTGGGTAGAAAGAGACATCCTTGAGAAGAACGCAAGAGTCGGGATGGTGCATAGCGAGAAATTAGGCTGCGAGATGTAAGGAGTGGGCAGAAGAAGTAAAGCTTTAAAAGAAGGAGGAGAAAATGGAGTGTGAGATGTGGATTTGATCGGAAGCCAGGAGAGGGGATTTCATGAGGGGAGATGCTGAGACAGATTTAGGAAAAGGTGATTTGGCAGCAGCATTATAGGATAGATTGTAGGGGAGACAGGTGAGAGGAGGAAGGCCGGACAGCAGGAGTTACAGTAATCAAGACGGAGAGAATGAGGGGCCTGAGTCAGAGTTTTAGCAGTCGAACAACGAGGAAAGGGCGTATATTCTTAGTTATATTGGCGGAGGAAAAAGCGACAAGTTTTTAGAAATGTTTTGAATGTGAGGGGCGAATGTGAGAGAGGAGTCGAACGTGACCCCTAGGCAGCGTGCTTGGGCTACTGGGTGAATGATTGTAGTTCCAACAGTAATGTGGAAGGAGGTGTAGTAGGGCCAGGTTTGGGAGGAGTATGAGTAGTCTGTTTTAAAGCCATGTTGAGTTTAAAGGCGTCCGTTATTTACGAGAATCAAGGGAGGGTCCTTTGTTGAGCAGCAGCATATATTGACCCGGGCCGGTATAATACCATTTGGTTTTTCTGTGCATATTGTTATCTGATTTGTTTTATTTTTAAATATACCTATGGAGCAACCACGGTCCATTTGCAATAAGGGAGCGAGGACTGGACACACAAATTCAATAGGTCAGGAGTGACCACCCAGTTCCTCAAGGGCCGCCAACGGGTTCCGGTCAGCCAGGTGGCTCAATCAGTGGCTTAGTCAATGACGAGTCACAGATTGAGCTCACCTGTCTAAAGCAAGGGATATATTTCCTCTTCTTGTTCTGCTTTTTTTCCTTCCTTCGAAATCTTCCTGTTTTCCTTTTCTTTTGCATTCTGTTGGTCTCTCACTCTATCTGTGTTTGTTGTTGCTTCTGCTCTCCTTGTTCTGTGTTGTGATTGCCCTTATTCTCTGCTGTGCCTTTTCTGATTCTTTTATGCTCTTCTTGTTTTTCCTTCTCTGCTTTGATTCATTCTATTGCTTCACTCTCTCTGTGCACTTTGATCTTGAAATCATTCGTTTGTCGAACTTTTCTTTCCTGCTCTCCTCTCTATGCTTTGTTTGTGCTTGTTGAATGTCTGTTTGAATTGCTGTGGCTTGTGTTTATGGCTTTTGCTTTTTTTGCCTGAACTTCTTCCCCTGGTATCTTTGAATGCATGTCTTTTGTTTTTACCTGCTTTGTTGTTGATGTTGGTTTCTTTCTTTTTGCTTCTTCTTCTCTGACCTTATTCTGCTTTTTGCTGTCTGATCTCCTGTTTTTTTGATCTGATCTCTTCTGTTTTGTTCCCTCTCTGCTCCTTTGAATTGTTCTGAGTCACTTGGTCTTTTCTTCTTGAATTCTCTCTTGATCTGGTTCTGACTTCTTTTGCTGTTTCTGTCTCTCTCCTTACATGGTTCTTTGTCTTTTGTGACTGTATTCTTTCTTAACTTTCCATGAAATCCCTGTCTCTGTTTTGACTGAATGTGTTGTTTTTTTTTTCTTTTTTTTATTTCTTACTATCTTTGTGTCCTTTTTGATATTTTTTTCTGTTTTTGGTGGTTGTCCTCTCATTGCCTTTTTCTCCTATTTTTTTTCCCTTCTTTCTTTTATTGACTGCTGATTCTCTTCTTGCTCTGCCTTCTCCTTCTCCTTCTTCCTTCCCTGCTCATCTGGAACCTCTCTTTTTGCCATCTTCATGTTTCCTGAATCTTTCTTCTCTCGTGTCTGTTTTATTGATTTTTGGTTGGTTGGCATTCTCCTCTCTTCTTGCTTGTGATGACTCTCCCTCTCCTGGTTCCTTTCTGGTTGTATCTTGGATTTGCCGTTTGTCTTTCTCTTGATTCTTCTTCTGTGTTTTGCCTCTGCTGTTGAACCATGAACTCTTTGTGTTTGCCTTGCTCCTTGAATGATTGCTTTACTGCTTGCGTGATGTTAATCTTCTGTTGTGTTTGATTTCTTCCTTTGCTGATTTCTATGAACCTCCATTGTTGTGGCTGAAAACTTGTCTTCCTTTCTGCTCTTCCTCTTACTTTTCTTTTGAATTTTTTTGGCTGATTTTCTGCTTAATATTGGCTGGTCTGGTCCTTTGATTCTTTTTTTTGATTTTTTGTTCTGGACCTTCTATGTGTCCCCCCTTTGCTCTCTTCTCTATGGGATTGACCTTGTGACCCTGGCTGCTTTTGTGCCTTCTCTGCTTTGTTGATGCTGCTTGAAATTTGATGCTTTTATTCTCCTGTTATTTGTCCTGTTTGTCTTGGAATGTTTTGCTGATTTTGCTATTTCACATCTTCTTCTGTGCCTTTTTGTCTTTTTGAATCTGGTAGTTATCTGTTGGGTTTGATTATGATATTTTGCGGATTGTTAATCTCTGGAACTTTATTTGATCGTTATCTTTTGTTTATTTTTTTGTTTTGTATTGTTAATAATTTCTATTGTATATTGAGCTGCTGATCTTCTTGCTGTTGTTCATTTGATCTGCGGGTGGCCTTTGTCCTTTTTTGTTTTGTCATCTTGCTGTCCGTTGTGAAATGATTATCTTCTGATTTTGTTTGAAAACTACATTCATTGATCCTTTTTCTTGGTGATTCTTGATCCATGATTTCTTGATTTATGATTATTTTTTTGTGGAATGGTTTGTTTTGCTTTTGGGTTTTTGTGAATGCTCTTTTTGATTTTACATTTATATATTGATAAATTATATTACTTGTGTGTTGGATATGATCTTTTTGTGGAATTTATGTTATCTTGATTTATTTTTCTTATGACTTGACGATGATTTATCATTGATTGGTAGATGAAATTTATTATATTTTGTTATTATGAATAAACTTATGATTTGTCTTTGTTATCTGGTATGTGTTGTTTTCAATGTTGACTGTCCTTTCTTCGGTTGCCCCTCGCACGCAGAGCCCTGTGGTCCAGCCCGGGCCCCTGGCGGCGGGGGGGACGAGCGGCCGTATTAGGGGGTGTTTTCGTTTTTTCCTTTTCTTTACTTGTCACTTCTGCCTGGCTGAACTTTTTTCTGCTCTGAACCTACTGAATTCAATTGACTTTGCTTTGTTCTCTCTTTTGCTTGCTTCTTTCATGTTTCCTGTTTTGTTTGAAAATGTGTTCTGCGCCACTCTTTCTTGTTGCATATTCATTATTTAGTTCTTTATGAACATGTGCATTGATTGTGCTCTGTGTTTGTCATTTTTATTGCTTATTTATTCTCTGTGTGACTATTTTTTTCTGATTTGTTAATTGTGCATTATCTTTTATGTTTGTATGATTGAATTGTTTACTTGTTATTTTGATTTGTTTTGTTTGTGATTTTTTTCTGTTTTATGTGGGCTTTTTCTGATTTTTCTGAGTGCTTTTTTTGTGTTGCATTGCTTGTCTTTCTCTTTTTGTTGGGGGGGGGGGGGGGGGCGGGGGGGGGGGGGGGTTTTTTGCTTGCTGTGGCCTGTCCTCTGCTTGTTTCTGTATTTTTCTGGATTCTCTGACTTTTCTCTATTTTGCTTTTCTACTGTTCTCTTTTACCTGTTTGACGAACTTATGCTGCTCCTTCCCTTTTTGATCTGTGTCTTATTACTTTCTGAACTTGTTTTTGTTCTCTGTGGAATCTTTGTTCTTGTTGTTGCTCTCTTGTTTTCTTTGTGTTGTTTGCCTTTTTGACTTGCTCTCCTCTGTTGTGGATCCTGCTTGTGATTCCCTGGCTCTTTGCCATGTGGCTTTCCTCTCTTTTTTGAAATTGTCCTTGGCTTTCTTCTTGTCCTGGCCCTTGATCTCTGCATTGATTGAACCCTGACTGGACTGTTGATGAATGCTACTCCTACTTGATGTTTGTTTCTTTTCTTTTTCTCTTCTCTTTCTTTGGCTCTTTCTGTCATGCGTTTTGTTTTGAAAAACCTGACCTGTGGTGGCCCTTGAGGACTGGAGTTGGCCACCCCTGCAATAGGTCAGCTTGCAGTCAATGCAGCCACTGCGCTGTAAACTGCTGCCAATTTTGTTTTATCATTAATCTATTGAAAACAGATTATTGCACCATTAACCTACAGCACTGGCAGCTGCAAAGGAACTCTGAGCCAACACTGTGCAGGGAGGCTGCAAAACAGAGTGTAATGGTCTAACTGCAATTATAGTTAATATCCAGCGCTTCATACTTGCTGGCCCCTGGCAGTGAAAGGGTTAAAGCCGCCCTCCCCCCCCCCCGAATGGTGACAATAAAACGCCCCTTTACGTAGCACATTTAAAAACGCTTGCATGAAATGTTTCCCAATAAAGGACGGTCGCTAGGAGGACTGAAAAAACGAATTAGTAAACGCACATATCGTTCAGGAGCGGGAGCAGCTGGGTCAGCGCGTTATCGATTATGCAATCAGACAGCGGCGTTCTCGTGGTCGGGCGTGCGACTCGGCACAAGGAGGATATGTTGAACCATACTTTATACTAATCTTAGTGTTTCAGATTAGGTTATAGCAGTTTAACACATTAACGAGATACGAAGGAAAAACTCCTATTCCTCGTTGAATGAGCACGCACCTCCCGCAGTGCACCTGGTACTTGTTGACATCCTGCACTGACATCAATTTAGTTCACATCAGTTGATTCTCTACATCAGCGGTGCGCAAAGTGGGGGCCGCGCCAACCCAGGGGGGCCCCGAGACTTTTTGGAGGGGGCGCGGCGTTTACAAAGGCCCCGCGCTGAGAGCACGAGGCCTCTGCAAACTTACTTACCAGGCTCTGGTCACGCGTCTCTATGACAACGCGGCGTCAAATGACGCCCGTAGCCATGGAGACGTGACGGCAAATGACGCCGCGGGTCACGTGGCGATGTCACATGACCCCGCAGCGTCATTTGACGCATCATTAGACGCGGGAGGGAGCGCGACAGAGGAGGGAGCAGGTAGGGGGGCCCAGGTGCGGCGAATTTGCACGGCGCTGCTCTACATTGCGCTTCTCACACAGTGTTAATCTACATCACAGACGTACAATTGCGCACATTTTCAAGGGGAATAAGAAATATATACGGTATGATGAAAAACAGAAGGAATCCCTTTTTTCCTGAATATGGTGCATATACTATATACAGAAATGACCCTACTGCAGTTCTTTGCAAAACTAGAATATTTCTTACTGCGCCTGAGCAAAAAATATACCAAAAAACATCACTGAACACAGGGCCAACTTCAGACACACAAATGCTTCAGTGACATTTTTAAGACTTTTACTTTAAGACCCACCTTAAGACACGCTTGCTTAAAGAAGCATACGAATAGCAGTGTGGATATACTGTACACATGATACATAATGCTTGGCCCCCTGCAGACGCACTTACCAGAACTCCCTCCTACTGTCTCTGTACGTTCTCCCTACCTACCAATTAGACTGTAAGGCCCTCGGGGCAGGTATCATCTCTTCATTAATGTTACTTTTATGTCTAAAGCACTATTCCCATGATCTGTTATTATATTATCTGTTATTATTTGATTTACCCCATGTATTACTACTGTGGAAGCGCTATGTACATTAATGGCGCTATATAAATAAAGACATACAATATAATCAGAAGGACTGAGATGTCGTCGTGTTTACAAACAGTGATAATACACATGTACCTTTCTGAGCTTTTCCTATATCATTTGACTATTTCTTTATGGCTCTTATTGACGTAGGCAACATCTGTTGTTGCAGCTAAAGGTGTGTAGTGTGAACAATGCTCTTATCAGCGACGCCGAACTTTCATTTTCACGGCCATCCACTTGTTTACGCGTTGTCATTGGTGCTGTCTCTGCGCAGTTTCTACACAGACGTGTCTCTCCTAACAGAAATACGCTGTTTAACCAGCAGCCGACACAATGATCGGTTTTAAGGTGTGATGGTTAAAGGTTACATTTTGTATTCAGAGACAAGTAATAACACCACGTTTTATTTACATTCTCTATAGCTCCACTTCCTAGAGAGAAGGATTTGTTTTAAAAAATACTTCCTATCCCTTCTAATTTTAAACCATAAATAATATATATACCTTTTAAACAATAAGGAGCTAAAAGTCTTTACCCAGTGATTAGCGGTCTATAAATTCTCATGCTACAAAGTAGTACAAACTTTCAGAACATGTATGTTGTATGCAGGAAGACGTCATACATGACGCATCATCCATTGTTTGAAATTCATTTTGACGCATTGCGTCACGTTAAATATCAAATTGATGCAATTTAAATTAAAACAGAATTGCATATTTGGTATTTAGAACCCGTGTAAGTAAATATAAATTATTTGTATTATGTATAATAGCCATACAGTAACAATAATACATTTTGTTAACCTGTGTAATGAAACATCCGTGCTGCGTCCAACGCGTTTCTGTTAATACATAGCCGCGTAATCTGCGTTAACAATATCACTTTCTACTATTCCTTGGCGTAGAGAACCATTTTTTAGTACATATCATTCAAATCTGTCTGCCCGGCGCAGTCTGTCTCTGTGCACCCGAAAATGTGGGGGGGAAAAATCGGTTTGCGACGCTTAGTACTCGGGCGCTCAACGCCAGTCCTCAAGCTCCCCCAATCGGTCAGGTTTTCAGGATATCCCAGCCTCAGAAAAGGTGGCTCAATCAGAGGCTCAGTCTTTGTCTTTGACTGAGCCTCTTATTGAGCCACCTGTGCTGAAGCAGGGACTGATTGAGCCACTTGTGCTGAAGCAGGGACTGAAGCAGAGATATTCTGAAAACCTGTTGGGGAGTAGCCCACCCCTGGCTTAGTACATAGACGTTCTATTAAAGTAAGCCCACTATTTTTTAATGCATTTCAACCACAGGTGACACAACCTACAGAGAACTTGGTCAGTGATTAGAATGAGCATTCCAGGGCTCTACAGAAAGACAGAACTAAATGGCCCAGGCAAGGACACACAGAGTCAGAGAGGAAAATGGAAGGTCTGTAAGGGGATCCAATCTCCGACCTCCAGAGGTGAAACGGTAAAATCTACGGAGAACAAAACATTTGTACAGGAGACTCCACAAAAAACGTAGGCAGACAAATGACTCCTCAGTACAGGATAGTGTGGGTATGCAGTGCTGGAGAATAGAGCTCTACTCAAATGAGTGGGCCTACGATCTTCTCCAGCGCTGGGAAGACTGTATCACAGCATATTCATTTTATTTATTTATAAAAATGTTTTCATGTATGTCCTGGGCACAGAGTTATAACAGAGTTATAACAATACATGGTTACATTAAAATAACAGGTTATTCACTCAATTCACAGACATTTCATGGACAGATAGAGTTGGAAAATTGGTTACAGGGGATAAAAGAGCTGGTGAGTTTCAGATTGAAATAGAGAAGCGTTAGCATCAGCAAACTATCTATCTACGTATCAAGGACATTTTGAAAACTGGGGCATTTTTATCCTTCACCTATGTGTCAAAGCGTTTTGCTCCATCTGCCCCAGTTTGCACCTTGGGGAGAGTCAGTAGGAGGAGTTGGGGAGGAGTTACATGGTGCACAGATTATAATGAGATGTATCACATTCTGCGTTTCTGCTCCAGTTTGCACCTTGGGGAGAGTCAGTAGGAGGAGTTGGGGGGAGTTACATGCGGCACAGATTATAATGAGATGTATCACATTCTGCGTCTCAGAGCCATTCTTTCTCCCTTTACATTTTCAAAAGAAAACCTCCATACCTGTTCTGCATCAGATGTTAGAAACTATTCTTACATACTGTATGCTACAGCTCTGCTCCAAAAAACAGAGCAGTGCGTCTAAACGCACTTTTCTCTATGTTGATACATAGACCCTTTAGCATTTATGTTAATAATAGTGAGGTTTGTCATACCAGGAGTAGAGGAGAGAAATGTGTGCTCTGATAAAACAGTACTGGAAAGCAACAAGATACATTCTGTTGGGGCTATTTATTTTACCAATAATTATAGTGGCAGCGAGGTCCTGTGTGTGTAAGGTGGCGAGGTCCTGTGTGTGTGTAAGGTGGCGAGGTCCTGTGTGTGTAAGGTGGCGAGGTCCTGTGTGTGTAAGGTGGCGAGGTCCTGTGTGTGTAAGGTGGCGAGGTCCTGTGTGTGTGTGTAAGGTGGTGAGGTCCTGTGTGTGTAAGGTGGCGAGGTCCTGTGTGTGTAAGGTGGCGAGGTCCTGTGTGTGTAAGGCGGCGAGGTCCTGTGTGTGTCTAAGGCAGTGAGATCCTGTGTGTGTGTGTGTGTGTGTGTGTGTGTGTGTGTGTGTGTGTGTGTGTGTGTGTGTGTAAGAGGTCCTGTGTGTATGTAAGGCAGTGAGGTCTGGTGTGTGTGTGTGTAAGGCATTTGAGGTCCTGTGTGTGTGTCTGTGTGTGTAAGGCACCAACTTCCGGTGTGTATAATGCAGTGAGGTCTGGTGAGTGTAAGGCAGCGAGCTCCTGTGTGTGTAAGAGTCCTGTGTAAGGCAGCGAGGTTCTGTGTGTGTAAGAGTCCTGTGTAAGGCAGTGAGCTCCTGTGTGTGTAAGAGTCCTGTGTAAGGCAGTGAGCTCGTGTGTGGGTAAGGAGTCCTGTGTAAGGCAGCGAGAGGCCGGTGTTGTAAGAGTCTGTGTAAGGCAGCGGAGCTCTGTGTGTGTAAGAGTCCTCGTGTAAGCAGTGAGACTCTCTGTGTGTGTAAGAGTCCTGGTGAAGGCAGCTGAGTTCTGTGTGTTGAGTGTTAAGAGTCTGTGTAAGCAGCGAGGTCCTGTGGTGTAAGGTCTTGTGTAAGGCAGCGAGCTCCTGTGTGTGTAAGAGTCCTGTGTAAGGCAGCGAGCTCCTGTTGTGTGTAAGAGTCCTGTGTAAGGCAGCGAGGTTCTGTGTGTGTGTAGAGAAACGAGTCCTGTGGTTAAGGCAGCGAGCTCCTGTGTGTGTAAGAGTCTGGTAAGGCAGTCGAGCTCCTGTGTGTGTAAGAGTCCTGGAACCTGGTAAGGCAGTGAGCTAGTTGTGTGGTAAGAGTCCTGTGTAAGGCAGCGAGCTCCTGTGTGTGTAAGAGTCTGTTGTAAGGCAGTGAGCTCCGGTGTGTGTAAGAGTCCTGTGTAGCAGCGTGAGTCTCTGTGTGTGTGTAAGAGTCCTGTGTAAGGCAGTGAGCTCTGGTGGGTAAGAGTCCTGTGTAAGGCACGGAGCTCTGTGTGTGTAAGAGTCCTGTGTAAGGCAGTGAGTTGTGTGGGTAAGGTCATGTGTATGTAAGGCAGGACGCTACTGTGTGGTAAGGTCATTGTAAGGCAGCGAGGTTGATGTGTGTGGTAAGAGAGTCATGTGAAGGAGCGAGGTCTGTGTGTGTAAGAGTCCTGTGTAAGGCAGCGAGCTCCTGTGTGTGTAAGAGTCCTGTGTAAGGCAGTGAGCTCCTGTGTGTGTAAGAGTCCTGTGTAAGGCAGTGAGCTCCTGTGTGTGCGATAGTGGTAAGGGAGCCTTTGCTGTAATACTTTGTGGGAAGACGGAGACACCAAAGTAATTATGAGAGGCCCCATTATGACTACAACTGCTGCTAGAAGGAGAAGGCCTCGTCCACAGTAATCGCGATCGCGCGTGCACCGGCATGTGTGCACGAACAAGAGACGGCCCTCTATGGGGCCAGCCATAGTCCACGTGTGTGCGCGCATGATCAAACGCGATGGCGCGTCCACATTTTCAAAAGACAAGAATTTTGTATTTTGGCGCCAATGAGGGCGAACCAGCCCCGTGACGTCATGGCTGCAACCACACCTCCCCATCGCGAACAATCTGAAGACCACGCCTCCCCATCGCGAACAATCTGAAGACCACAGATCGCTCGGGAGAAGGGCACGCTCGCCGCCAAGCGCTCCGTCATGCACACACGCTCCCACTGTGACCGTAGCCGAAGGGAAGTTAGAGAGAAGACATCTCACCTAGAGGAGCAGAGGCTCAGTATGAAAGTACAGCAGGTAGGGGACCTGGGAATCCTAACAGGGAAACATGGTTTTCTGCCTTCTAGATGGGCCACTGTTACCACGTAACTGCCAGAGGGGCCGGCCATGCATTGCAAAGTGGAGAGGTTACACGTGGATGCCACCAAGAGATGTAAAGGGTGTGCTGGGTAGTGCAGCTATTCTGGAGGCGGGCGTGCAAACAGGTATTTGAAATAATATGTACACGTTCGCTTCCTGTTCCTTCTCAGGGGCCGCCACACACAGCTGCATTTCCCAGCCCCGCTCTGTTAATGAATGAATGTTTGGAATAGGAGAGTTAAAGGCAAAACCGAAAAAGCGTAGTCCCCTCTTACACTCGATGAGATATTATTAAATGGGAGGTCAGCGCTCCTCCCCGCAGATTGTGAACATAGGAGTCAGTAGCCTTGAAAATAGCATCGTACTGTACAAACAGCCGTGGTAATCAGACACATGTTCACGGGGCATAAGGAAACCAAGCGAAAGTTTACCATCCTGCCTTTAAGAGCTATATAATTATAATTAAGCCTGGGAGATCTGCCTGCAAACTGAGCACCTATCTGAACCTCCTCACAAGAAAACACCGTATATAATGCGGAATGTATTACAGAAAAAACTGCCGCGGCTGTACAAAAAATAAAAACAGCCTCGGCAGCTGGTACAGACACCCCTGGGCTGAATGTTATATGCTGACGAGTATTCAGGTGCCCCCAATGTTATTTAACAGCTTCCTCTGGTATATGAGCTGGAGGGCCCCTGCTTTATTTTATACACTCAGCACACATTATGCTTTTATGCCACACGGCGCTAAGTAGATTCCTGAAGGATTGTTACACACAGATCCCCGACAACGCACATCATTATTTCAGTTTTATGTAGAGCTAAGCAGGTATGCAACACTTTACAGAAAATAGTATGTGCGTATACATATATATGTATATATATATATTTATATAGAGAGAAATCGAAAGACAGGCACTCTCAGGAACTTGTAATAAACCAAATATGTTAATGTTTGATCTTCTTCAAGCAATAAAATCTTCCCGAAAGTACCTGCCTTTCCATTACACAAGAGAATAACCCGGGCAGGGTATCCGATTTATGTGAGTGTCACACTAACAAGATATATATATCAAGATATATACCCATTTTATGACCAAGACTGATGCGCGTGTAACTCCAGCTGTCACAA